>QFDX01002240.1:0-33490 GCA_003315875.1 Lactifluus piperatus | reverse complement strand
TAAAGAAAAGCGTCCCGTCATGAGACGCAATAAATGGCTGGAACTTGTGAGAGGCGAACGCACAACAACCTATTCGTTTGAACATTCCTGAAGTGGTGGTGCCAAAAAGTCCGAGTACGAGATAAACGTCTTCCCTTGGGGGTTTTAGCGCCTTATCCGAGTTTCGCTCCGAGAGTTCTTTTTTTTTCTCTTTCCTGTTTGATAGGTAGAAATTTGTGTGTGTAATTTAATTTCGCCTGTTTTTCTATCCTCATGATTTTTCTTCTTCAAAATCGCCGATTGCTTTTGTTGCCCCCTTGGTGGGAGCATGTGATTAAGTGAGATATATATGTCATAACAGATATAGCCACGGCATGTGGCGCAAAACACATACTCTTTTGTCAACTTGAATGACTTCCGCATTCCGCAAAACGGTGTGTACGTGTGTAGTGGTAGGGGGGTCAAACCACGTAGTACGCACCGCCAAACGTTACAAACTGTCCAACGACGAACTATAACACCCAGCGATCCGTACCACACGCTCACCACCCGGAAGGAACTTGCACCGGTGCGCCCAAACACAGAAAAAACTCTGAAAGAACAACACGACACATACATAAGTTTTACTTTTGATTTCGATTTATGTTTTTTTTTTCTGGTTTCGCTAATGTTTGACAACGCCAAGTACTTTATGTAGTATGTCTCGTTGCCAACGCGCCCGGAGAAAATGGGAGCACAGACACCCAGTACGCAAGTACACTTGCGCCGGTTGACCTTTTGTTCTATTGAGTCTATTTGTAATCCTCGACTTAGGTACGTCACGTACCCATAACAAACTCGGGATCTGCGCAAGACCCGACGACGATACTATGATCAAAGGGGTAGGGGGAGGGGAGAAAGGTACTAGACACTGGTATTGTTGGGCCACCCGCGGGTGGCCGGCCGGCATACGAATCCATTCATTTAATTTAACTCTGTATGTGCTAAGTTGCGAAGCAAGGCAATCACAAAGGAAAGGACCGATGAGGGAAAGAATCAGCTTCCCTAGATAGGGCGGCTTCCCCGGCATGAAGAAAGAATTAATCGGGAGGAGCTTCTTCCCAACAACAACAACAAGAACAACGTAAACCCAACAAGCGTATGATGTTCCGCCCCGCGCCGCTTAATATAATTTCATCATCATCACCATCAAAGTTCGTCCGAATGGCATATGCATCATGCGCACAAGGGGTATTTTGGACAACAGGGGACGCCCGGGCAGGAATGGGGAAACACAAAAGAGGTTTGGAGTAGGTTTTATGTTTGACCGCCCCTGATTGAATGTGACAGCTCGTCGGGTGCGAGCGCGAGCAAAGAAGGAAATGGGTTCAAATTGCCAGTTGAAAGGGATTGGTAGATGAGTGTGTTGGGATACGTCCTTCGCGATCACTAACGTTATTCGGTTTTTCCACGCCTCGGCGTTCTTTACGTTGATTCTTCTTGGGGGTGCATCACACAACCTTTCATGAAAGTGGAGCACAGTATGTCAAAAAAAAAACTCACTCACGGTATCATATCACCTTCCCCATTGTGGGATGGTGTGCAGTTCGCAACCAGGTAACCAATGACAAGTAAAGTAGCACGAGGTTTGCAAGTGACAGTAAAACAAGCAAAAACTGTACTTGGTACTGTACCAGTCTCGAATTATAAGCACCGTCCGGAGGGTTCGGAACACTCTCGATGTTGCTAGGTTGTCTTGTGGCGCAAAAACGGTATTTTCCTCCGATCCCGGCGGTTTTCGGCTTCTTCCTTTCCACCACGCCGCCCGTCGTAGACCTGTACACCCACGGTACTGTACGGTACTCCTGCCAGTGCTGTGCAGATTTTCAGGCCGCAAATCCCCGTCGTGGGTAGAGAGCTACGGCATGCCGAATATTTGATAGATTTACGCAGTGACAAATTTACAAACGACACGTATACTGTACAGCCTTAGGGTGCATGATGATGGGAATGCCGTACGAAAAACCAAGACAAAACAAAATACGATTGCGGCGCACCCATATTAAAAAAAAAAAGGTCGTGATTCGAGATGCCGCTGTCACGCTGCATAAGCAAGGCAATCGTCAGGCATATGATGGGGTTTATAACGGCAACAGGGATAAAGGCTCGACAAGCAGGCAGACAGCGCGACAACAGAGTGAGCGGACAGCGATAGCACGAGGCGTACACGATACGACTGGACGATACGTAATAGATCATGATGGGCCATAAGTCAGGTAGTAGAACCTAGTACAAGTACGAGCAGAACCTGGAAGTGAATCCAACTTTGACGGTAACGAACTAACTACTTTCTCTTACACAGTTAAACAAAGAGACAAATAACCAAGACTTAGGGACGAATGATAACTTATTCGATTCGAGATGGTGGCAAAGCCAAGGGAAAGCTCATGCGACGATTCGCTGGCCCGCAGCGTTGTCGTACTCGACCGCTTTGCGCCGTCCTGACCCGCCGACCCAGCGCCAAACGCGTAGTTCATCGCCGCCGGGAACTTCCTCGAGGTTCGCGCGCACATTCGCGTTGCCCTCGACGACATGCTCAACACGTGCCCAAAGCCGGGCGCGGGCCGACACCGAATGCTCATCTTGCAGGACCAGGTCGCGTAGCTGCAGCGACGAGAGGTACGGCGCCGGCGCGGTCACCGGATCCGTATGGTGAGCAATCTCCTGGTTGCGCAATGTCGCGAGTGCGAGCTGCACCAGCTCAGCGACGCGCTTATCCTCGATGCGGGCTTGTGTGCGCCGTCGGCGTAGTATATACATACCTAGTATAGCTACGATGGTACCTGTGCTCGCAGGACGACATATCAGGGAGGCGAGTCAGGATAATCGGGTAAAGACGAACCAATAACTCTAGCTCTCCATTCTTTCCATATCTCTCGGCTCTTGACCGTAAGGGCGCAAGTCCAGTCAAGGTTAGGCGTCTTGTGTGCAATGTATTTCCCACCTCTGTTGAGCTTCGGTTAGAGTTCATAATGTAAGACAATGAAGTGGCTTACCGGGAGTCCTCTCCGGTAATTACCCCACCCCATGTGACCAACTGTTGGATGGCTTCACCGAACGTATCCTCAAATGAACTTTGCAACTGAGGCTGTAACGGAGGTTAGTCGGCTAGACCAAACTGGGATGAGCAAACTTACCGCGGTCTTCGCCTTCATTGCTTCTCGCAATGCTTGAAGGTGCATGCCCCATCTTTTCGCTTCCCCACCCTCTATATCTTGAACAAGCGGTTCTTCACCTGCGCACAAGCGCTTCCCGCGTTCAAGTCCAAGGACAGCCTCAATTGCCTTGCCCAGCACACCGATGTGCCGCTTTCGTTTGGGATCCTCAACGCATCTCGGTGGGAAGGCGACCGGTCCAAGACCCGGCATGCCATCGAAGGTCGCTGCTACAAATTTCAAAACTGCGTTGGCAGATGCAGAGAGCTGCGAGTGAGGAGACAAAGTATTGGATGGTGGCAAAGATATGAACGCCAACAGAGGGTGCGGCCGCAAAAGATAACCGTGTTCGCATGATACGCTATCAGGTGTGCACGTCGCATGCTCAGGACATGGAGTGCATTCGTCAGGGAAGTATGGCAATAATGGCGGTGCGGGACAGGGCTCGTCCTCCACGCCAGGGGAAGGAAGGTACAAAGACGTGCGATTCTCCCTGTTGCACGCTTCAATAGCCACATTCCTCGTGCGTAGTCGTTCAAGGCGGTCATTTGTTTTGCCGCCCGTGTCGCAATAGCCCAGCGCAGCTGACTGAGACTTGTACGGGCCAACGACAGAATAGACCAACAGTGCAACAACGACAGCGAAGACACGGAGGAGAGGGCTCGCGCCAGAGCGAAGAAGCGGACGCGCAACGGCGCCATCAGCCGGGGGTGAAGCCACAGCGAGGTCATCCTCCTTTGCATCTTCGGACTCGTCTAATTCATCAATTTCGTCCGTCTCAGATGCCAAGTCCGCCGCATCTTCCGCGATCCCCGCGCTGGCTTGCTCCTCCGCGATCTCTTCCAAAATATCTTCGCCTAGATTGTCTTCGTCTGCCTCTTCAATCGTTCCTTCGTTTTCTGCAGCGCGGAATAGAGGAAACGACTTGAAGGGAGACGTTAGGAATTCCTTGAATGGCGAGCGCTGTACCCCGCTGACGATGGTTTCGTTCTCCAGAACCGCTTCTGGCGATAGAGAAGGTGCAAAATTGGATCGTGGAGGCGAGGCAGCGGTACCGGTGGGCCCCTCTTGTTGGGCGTCCTCCTGTTCATGACTAGGAGAGGAGGATGAGAGATATTCGGGCGGAGCAGATGTGGCCTTGCGAGATGATTTGCGTGTAGCTTTGGGTGCCGCAGCTTTGCGGCTGCGCGGCTTTGGAGGTGGACGCGCAGGAGAGGATGATTCTGCACCAGATTGGAAAACATTGTTCTCCTCCCATCCGCTGTCCTCGGCGAACTGTGAATATTGTGAGTACAGCACGTTAGGGGCTCATGTAGAGAATCATGGCGCACATTTGAGGTTCGACGGGCACGCGACCCAGCATCTTCAGCCTGAATGGGACTTTAAATAAACCTGTTGTGGCAGTGGAAAGGGCATTGACGCACCGTCTTTTTTGGCCGGCTGACTTTACGGGGGGCAGGCTCTTCCTCCGGCTCACTCTCCTCTACGACGGCAGGCTGGGTGGGCTGACCAGAGCGCGTTGGAGGGACCCCAAGGGCCGGCTGAGCAGACCTGCGGCGCTTTGGCTAGGGGTTCTGGTAAGTACGCGACAGCAACGCGCGTCATTGACGCGACATAACGCGACGTACAGGTTCTGGTTTAGATTCGGCTTCCATTGAGGGTGCGCGTGAGCCGCGGCGGGAGGACCGGCGGAGGGGCTAAGCGTGACATGAGTCTGCGAGCGTGCTGGCAACGAGGCAACGACGACGCACTTTATTATCATCCTCATTGAGGTAGCGGCCGGTAATACCATCCTTAATTCCGTCATCGCTCGCCAAACTATTCTCCTTCTTGACTTTATCCTTCTTGAGTTGCTTCACCTTGGGTTTGATCTCATCGTTGAAGAGTTGTACTAGCTTTGGTTTGGTGTAAGGAGTTGGGTATCTAATATTGTGGAAACCAAAGACGCCTAATAATTGATTGACGGTAAGAGTTGAAGGATCGAAGTCTGGGTCGAGATATTCGCCATGGGCGATGACCTGGGCTGCAGTCATCGAGCGCGACATGATGACTTTGATTAACGTTGAGTAAAACAACAACACAAAACAACGCGGCGCGTCATTAAACGGTCACACTTTGGTCACTCCACTACTCTTGTCACATAATCCCACGCGTGAACTACACAAATTTCGGTCGCGTCAATCCAGACGGTCCAAACCACTTTCCTTTCACCTGTGGGTGTGTAAAAAATTGGACACCGAAATCTGTAAGATGATCACAACTTACATAGTAGTTAAAGTACACCCAGGGGAAAAGATCCTACATTCCAGATCAGAAGATGCGTCGAAGCACCCTGTCCTTTTCAATTCTCTTACCTTTTTCATGTAATAGAACAGTCTAGGGTAGGGCACAATTCGTAAATATACCACCAACCGAGGATCTAATCAAGAATGCCCTTACCTTCTCGGGGTTGCCTGATCCCCGACAGATCTTGAAAAGGACTCCGCTGGCACGAGCCCGTACTTGAACTCTGCGAGCATAAGTTCGCCATAACCTGTCAGAAGCTGTTGCGGTTATCGCAGGTGGGTCAGCTGCCAATCAATTCCTTCATAAAAGCACGCACAGGGCAGCTCGTATATCCATCATATATGACAGACCCGACTTTGCCACTGTCCAGTAAATGGAAAAGATTTTCCGTCAACACAGGGGCCTGTTTTGTAATCGCAGCGGCCGTCTTGCTCGTGGGCAATGACGAGGCGTCGCCGAGGGCGAAGATGTTGCTGTATTCAGGCTTAACGTGTTGTAACGTGCCCTTGTCTACTTCAACATATCCAGCTGCATCTGCAATCGGGCTCCCTTTGAGCACATCCAGAGCTCCCATTGGCGGCGTGACGTGCAAAAGCGTGTAATCTTCTTTGCTCTCCTTCCCATCAGCGACATTCTTGAACACGGCCTTGCGGTTGGACGCGTCGATGGACACGAGGTTATGCCCAAAGTGGCCCCCAACGCCACGCTTCAAGCGCAGCGCGTCCAGCGCATCGGAATACTTCTTCACGCTAAACATAGTCGGCATACCAGTGAAAAAATCGACAGTAATCTGGTCCCCGCGGTTCGTTTTGCGGTATCGGTCCCAAGCCATCCACATGATCTTCTGTGGGGCTGTAAACGCATTTAGATGATGTTAGTGTGGTTGATGGGGACGACGGAAGGAGAGTGTAGGGGATAGTGTACTGACCTCCCGCGCACTTGATGATGCCTTGAGGCTGCGTGAAAATCGCGCGGCCCGTGCGGAGCGCATCGATATCATGCCAGACCTTGTCACACGTCTGGTACGAATATATGCTCGACACACCGCTGGACGGGTCCGCAAGCGCTTTGGGCAAGCCCTCAACCGCGCCAAAGTTCACTTGGAGTCCCATTGCGACGACGAGCGCGTCGTACGCGACAGTGCGGCCCGCGCTGGTGCGCACCGCGTTGTGCCCCGGGTCGAAAGACGCGACGTTCTCGGGGATGTGCGTGATGTGTTTGGGGATGAGCTCGGCCAGGGGTCGGCGAAGCAATGACTTCTGCTTCAGGCCAGCACCGACAAGCGTCCTGTCAAAATTAAAAATGTGTGTCACACCGGGTCCCAACGGACCCCACAGCGATAACCTTTTAGCTTCGAAGAGAGTGATGTGAGTCATGATCGGACATACCATCCAGGCTGTACAGACGGAACGAGATCGCATGTTCGGTGAGCGCAGAGCAGATGGAGGGACGATCGAATAAAGGAACCATCGGACATACCTGGTAGTGATGGTATTCGGCAGCATCTACGATTGCGATGTCCCCAGCCTTCAAAGGTTTGCCCGCAGCACCGAAACGGTCGTACAACTGATGTGCAACGCTAAGCCCGCCGGAACCTGTCCAGCATTAGTGGGATCGTATCGAATCGATCACCACCATGACGTAGTCGAGGATGGCGTACCTCCCCCCAGGACCAAGATCTTGTACTTGTCCTTAGCGGGTGCCTCGGTGCTGGCCCACCGTGCAACTGCGTAGCGCTGAAGCGTGCTAGAAGCTCTCCGTATCGGGAGCATGCTGCTTGGGGCTGCTGGTTCAAGTAATACAAGATTTGTTTGCCCCCTGGAGCCTCAGTAACAATGCATGTGGGAATTATTATGTGCAATTGCGCAATTGTCGTCGATCCTAATCTGGGAACGTGGCAAATGGCCCTGGCCCTGACTACTGTAGACTTTCGATGGTTGTACTGTATTGTAGTGTAAGTACAATGACCGAAAAGTACTCAATTTATAACTCTCGCTTTTGTCAGTGCCTCGCAACATTTCATTTTCTCCTGATAGTGTAGTTCCCAGGAAACCAGGAGAGACACACACACCGGCAGACTCAGCCAGTGAGGTTGTCCCCCGGGCCCTCTATCGCATACAATCCAGTTCCGGTGCGATTCGAGGGGAGAGCGTGGGTCGCCGCAGCTACCGGAATGCGACTCATGTACTGTTACTGCGACCAAACGTTCTTGGTAGTGCCCGTCTAGACAGGGAAGATGGCGTTGACCATGCAAGACTTGGGTTAAAATGACTGTCCATTCACACATATAAGGCGGTCAAGGGTATAGTGGCATGGAGTAAGAACTACGCCAAGCAGAATGCTTTGATAAGGTGGGTAATAAGAAAGCGACGTACGGCACAAGACTGCAGTCAGGTACAATTGAACCAATAGGCTCAACGCGTCCGAAGGTATGCCGAACATGAATCATACCTCGTTGCAAAGGTTGCAGCACAACGGTTGTTCTGCACGGATGGGTCCCACTGGCAAATGCTACCCAATGAGTGTGAAAGGGTCCGAACACCCCAGTCTGGAGAGGAGGCTACGATCATAGCCGAAGAATGAACTCAATCAGTTTGCGTGGAGGCAAGGCCGCCAGTATTAAGGCTACCATCGCTCAGTGCAGGACTCGGCAGGGAAAGCTTTCCAGTGGCATACCCTTGCCTGTGTGGTGGTTCTTCTTACGCCGTAACTACAACAGCAGCGACTTTGGGGAAGAAGGCTTGATGCATCACAAATTAACGCTAGCCTCAAACAGCGTGCAAAGTGCAAAGTGAAACGCCCGTTGTCCAGCACCCTTCTGTGACCAGACGGATGAGCTATACATGGGTCAGCATCTATTCCGTTGGGAAAAAGGAAGTAAGAGCTGTATGCCCAAAGGAGGAGGTCACCCTTATTGTGTGTGTAAAGAGAGTGCCCCAGAACGAGTCTGTTGTTCATTACAACGAGATTCGGGTGGAGGATTGTTGTTCCCGCCGGACAAGCATGTCCATCTGTAGAAAGGCGCAACAGGTCGGAGAGCTCGGGGACGAAGGATAGGGAAAGTCCGCGCGACGGACTTCGCGACCTCATGAGTCTTCGATAAGAAATTTGTAATTTCCAGTCTGACGACGCGCATGTTCTCTCCTGTTTGTTCGTTGGCAAGGTCCGCAGTTGCCAACAGTCAACCTGAGAGGCAGGGGTTTGTGTACGACGGTGGACAACGGAAAGGCCACCCAAGAAAGCAAGTTTATCGCCTCTTTCATTTAACGGTCAACCCGCAAGGTGAAATGAAACTGAAGATCGTTTGATGATAAGCACTGAAGCTGAGGAAGCGCAGAACCATGAGGAAGCGTGTGAATGGAGCATCTGGACGTGTGGGCAACGCGAATCAGGAATGCGGGCGTACGGCTATATTATCTTTTCACCTTGGAGACCAGGTGCCGGTTGTCCGTGACGATACGCTTTCTCTGTCACGAACTTACTACAAGGGTAATCTGTAGAGCCGGCGGCCTCCCCTCAGGAAAATGCCGTTTGCTGCGCAGTACAATATCATGGTATCCATATTTCTTGCCACACATGCAGTGTCAAACAGTCAAGCCAGTCAGGGGTCCCAGATCGGACATGTTCCCATCAGGTGGCTGACGAAGTCAACTCAAGTTGATTGATGATGATGGCGGCGGTGCGAGGTACAACGGTAGCGCTCTTTTCCTACCTGTGCTGTGTTCTCAGAAGCGAATGTGTGGAAGCCAGAGAGGATAAGAAACTTATAGGTAGCCGAGAGGTACGCATAGTACAGCGCATAAGAGGGGCGACGATGCGGACACTCGGACCCGGGATTGATAAGTGATTGATTGAATTGTTCCGGTGCACGGGCCGAGATTGTGTCAATTGGTTGTGTCAGTTGCAAGTGCCACAGCGGTTGGAATACTAGTCATGGTACACCGCCCAACGTCTGGAAACACCTTCATCCACCATCACAAGGTGCCTATTATCTGCCTTTTCGTTCTCTGCAGCTGGTCTGCTTCCCTTTTACCCATCCTACTGTACGCCTACGCCAACCCATCCGTACGACTTTGCTCTCGTCTAGCTGGCTAACGAGACCAAATTTCTATGAGTTCCGCGCGCTTCGGACGTCCAACAGGCAGAAACACTGGTGTTGGTTTGCCCTCGACTCCACGCGCACGCTCCGTAGGGCGCTATGACTCGCGGGAGAAGGAGACCGAACGATACAGAGACGGGGACAGAGAATACCACTCCTACCGTGACAGACCCGCCGCGAGGTCGCGCTCCGTGAACACACGCCGCTCGATAGCAAGCCCAATGCCGCAGACCCGCGGTGGGCTATCGTCATACACGGACGTACCAGATGTACCACCGCTTCCGCTACCGCGGTATTTGGACGTATCGCCGCAGTCCAGTTTCAGCTCCGGGTCATCTTCGTCAGCGTCGGGGCCATCAATGTTTATGGATCGGATAAAAGGGCGCGGGGGATATGTCTCATCGCGCACGAGCATTGAGGATGAACCCGAGCCACGGAAGGATACGAGACATGGGCGTAGTAATGGGTTACGCAATCGGACGGCTGACGTATCTGAACCGGAGACAGGTGGGCTGAAAGGTTTAACCTGCGGCTGATTCACTTATATTCTCGGCTGGTCAGGGCATGTCGGGGAAGACGACCTAGGATATGGAATGTCACTCTGGTCACGCGTCGCAGATGCGGCGAATAGTCTGACCGTAACCGTGTCAAAGGCGTGGGCATCTAATATTGCGGTTTATTCGGGCGAGCGTGCGTCCTGCCTTTTTTCATTATAAAGATGAATTCCTTATTCTACTTGTGGGATGCAGGGACACCACCAGGCGGGGAGTCACGCCTCACTCGTGCTATGAAGGCATACCACATCGAGAAAGCCCGCGACCCAACTGACTTACCTCCCTGGCTGTTTGAGGAACATGAACGCCGCCCGCTTGACTGGTCAGCTACAACGGACCGGTACAGGGAGGGCGCCGAGTACGGTGTTCATGAATCCCGCGGAGCCACTGCACCCCGCCGTACCCGTGGTTTACGTGACGTCTACGACGCTGCGGCCGCAACAACAGTACTCCCATCACGTCATGACACACGAGAAGCACCTCGCATGCGACAGGACGACGTATTTGCCGCTCCTCCATCGAAAGCGAATGACCGGCTGAGGGAGCTGCGGGATGCGAAGCGAGCTGCGACACAACGGAACAAGCCCAACCCGAGTGCTCGTACAGATCCTACCGATGACAAATGGTCTGCACGCATGGAGCCCGGTAGAAGACATGGACCAGATCGTGGACAAGGTGTTGGGAGGCATAATCGTGCGCCTTCACTGCCAGCTAATGTACGGCCTACCGTTGGGTTACCTCCACGGCCTGTTGTGCGAAAGTATTAATACAATACGACCTTTCACGAACATTGACAACCAAACGGTAGTGTTGCTGGGTGACACTGTAGTTATTCCAGTCGACAGGCACGAGGTTTATAAGGGATGTATGCATACACTACGACATTGTCCGAATATAGGTAGAAAGTTGAAGCTGAGGAACGTCTAGAAGTCTGGTAACAAGGTGACGTGACTGAGAACTGATTAATGAAACAAGGTCCCAGAGGAGGTGCTATGCCTTCTGGTACACTGGGCGGTAAAGCTCGATTCAGTTGCTACAGGCTGATTTGGTTAAATCTGAGTCTTATATTAAAACTAGACTGAAACATAAAAAAGTATTTTAAGGAAAGTTTTATCAGTTTTCTCGTGGATACGTTACGCTTGCCTGTCACCCCTGTAACTTGCTACCGTAATTGTGACAGTGATGTGACCGCCGTGCAATATCTGGTCAGAACATATCAAGCTCCCAAGCCCCCATCTCCACTGGAATCATGAAGGCCGACCAATGGGCTTCTGCGAGAGTGTGAAAAGCGGTATAGTGTCGGAGAGCGAGCTTTCGGAAATCCGGCGATTCCATACCCTCACTCAGACAACAGCTATTGGATGCCACAACGCATTTCTTGACGATTGTAGGGGTGAGGGGATATTGTGCTGTAACAACAGCTTCGTTCAGTTCTCGCGTGACCGGGACTAAATAGAAAATGGGTCGAGTGCCGATCATCGTGATGCATGGAATGGTCATAGAGTCAAGCTCAGGTTGACCTAATCGTGCTCGGGTACGATTATTACACTGGAAAGTCGCGATGGCCGCGGCGATGACTTGTGACTCGGGGTCGCGAGTACTGATGGTTGGTTTATCCTCTTGGACCACGAGAAGGATGGTTGACGAGCCCTGAATGAGGGAAACGGCCGTCTGCGCTGATTGATTTGGATCACCACAGATCAGCAGCGGAATGGCGTAACGAGATCGGAGAAGGAGGCCACGCCTCTCGTATCCAAGCTCACGCAAGATCTCCCTCGCGAAGTCATGCATAGCCGATTCTTGGCCTACATTCGCCCTGGATGCCAGATCTAAGTACTGCAGGAGACGGTACGTCTCGTCAGAGAGCTGCTGCGTATTGAAAATACCAGAGACCAGATGTGGGTCGAGTGTGCTGAGGCTCGCGACCGTCGGGAGAGGTGTGCCGTAGAACTTATCTGGGGATTGGGAGGATACTCTGATGTTGTAGGCCAGCAGCTCATTCGTGGTCCAATCGCTGCTGGACTTTGCAGATCGGATAATGTTTGCCATGACTAGGAGTGTAGTGGATGATTCCGAACGTGCCTCCTAAGACCCTGCCTGCTAGTATGGGCCCCTAATCGGACGGACCCTCAGTCGGTCACCTTGAATATCTCACCCAAATTTGCCTGGTTTCCTCTGAGATCTTGCATATCCCACCTAATACATGTCCTTAACGTACTCCAAGTTCCATTTAGGTATGAAATGAGGGTTTTGAATGTTGATCAAAATTGGCTGTCAGTCACGCTTTTTTGGGGCCCAAGGTTATTGGCAGGGGCTGTCCCGCCAGTCAGATCAGGCCGTGACGTTTCCACGTGCTTGACGAGCTGATGTGACATTTGTGTGACTAACTACCTACAACGCAAACGAAACGGGGGTACTGTAAGGCTTACCAAGATGTCGATATGATGTTGAAGAAACTACAAATAGAGTAAACGCTTGTGGAAAAGTCTACGGTCAGATAGGGAAACCGGGGAACTCGGAAACAAGGGGATTGGGTGTTGCCTGAGCTACGGATTAGCTTAACAGGAGCGGTGGCGGCGGGCATCCAATCCAAACCAATCCAAGAAGAATGATGATGATTTGACCTCAAATCAGTCACACCGATGAATGATCCCGGCTTTTTTCGTCGTCAAGACAATCTCTGACGGCTCCGCGCCTTATTTATCTGCTTCCGTTTCTAACTTTAGTTTTTCTTATCCCTTCTCCCCTTTCTCTTTCCTATCCTTTCCTTCGTTCTCGTCTTGGTCGAGTTGATCCTCGGCCGTTCAATCCTTTCTCTTCCTTGCTCGAGGTCAGTTTCCTCCCTTAGACATTTCTTTCTTCACTAACACTTTGCAATGTGCAGATCACCCTCTTTGACAGAGTACACATTTTGCATTCCCTGGGAGGAATAACAGCGCTCTTTTTTTCCCTTGTCCAAACTCGCATTACTCTCGGCTTCTTCGTCTCTGAACCTTCGTTCTATAAAAAATGACCATGTTCGCTCCATTCATCGCCCTTGCCGTCTATGCATGCTCAGCTTCCGCGAATCCTATGGATTACGGATACGGTGGTAGTGCATCCGAGTATGTTTTGTGTTCGAATCAAGTTCCTTTTGGTCCCCAGCTCACCGTTCTGTAATTGATAGTGCTTACGGTGCCTCTGCTGCTCCCATGGCCTCGATGTCCATGTCCATGCCGATGTCCATGTCAATGTCCATGTCTTCGGCTTCCCCCGCATACACGTCGCCTCCTTCTAGCTCTTATGGCTCTGGCTCCGTGAGCATGGGCAGTGGCGGCTACGACAGTTGTGTCCAACGTGAGTTTCTCCACTCGGACCCTTGTCACAAGTGACTAATCCAACCTTGCGCCAGAATGTGTTGCTCAGTTTGGCCCACCGCCTTCCTCGTCTATGCCTCCCTCGATGAGCTCTGGTAGTGGCAGTGCAACCCACACCGTTTGGGTCGCTCCTACACAAGGTGTTCTCCGTTATGTACCCTTTGCCGTCAACGCATCCGTAGGGGACACAATCAAATTCATATGGGGAGCGAACCTGCACACAGTGACGAAGTCCTCCGAGCTTGACCTTTGCAACAAGACATCTGATGCTCCCTTCGCATCTGGCGAGCAGAACAAGACCTTCGTCTGTAAGCATCAGATCAATTATTCGTATCATCGTGAAGAAATTAAGCATTATATATTATCTAGTTACTCAGGTCGTCAACGATACCAACCCCACTTTCTTCTACTGCGGAACGCCTACGCACTGTCAAAAGGGCATGTTCGGCATTATAAACCCCCCTAATGCCGGGGGCCAGCCTAGTTGCGTCTCAAACATGGTGTCTCCTGTTGCCAGCCAGAATCCTTCAACTAATAGTTCCTGGTCATATACGAATAACGCCACTTCCAACAACGCCGCTGCCGCTGCCTGGGGAAGCAGCATCGACCTTGCCAAAGTGCCGACATGGGCTCAGGCATACACTGTTGAAAATGTTCTTTACACCAGGGCTTTCCTTGGTATGAACCCTGAGACGATCTCCCAGAACGGCGTTGTTGACCTTGCCCCTCTTGGCACCAATCCTCCTTCATTCCCCAATGATGTCGCTGCGACGGCGCGGGCGGGCGGTGCGGGGGACGGCACCGCTAGTTCCTCAACATCATCTGCTTCCCCAGCTTCTTCATCTGCAGCCTCTACCCGTAGCAAGAATGGCGCTGGTGCGCTCTCGTCACCACGGGTTGTTGTCGCTCTTGTTGCGGTCGCCGCTGCTTGCTTTGCGCTATAGATGACCTCCCATCCATTTGCATACCCCCAAGGCGCGGACCACATTGCATATGCGTTCGAGATGTTAAGCCGTTTAGTTTGGACAATTGCGCTTGATATATATATCCTATATTACAATCTGTGTTTCGTGATTTCATTCACTTGCCCTACATTTTTTCATTCTACAGTGGGCTTGCCTGCGAGGAAGAATCATAAGTCGAACTCCTTCGATGCTTTTGTCGCTACTGTAGCATTAGCATAGGGCTACATCTGCAATAGCATCTCGAGTCAGACGCCTCTGAGACTGTATTCGTGTGAAACCTGGACTGGTTGACAACCAGTCGTAATGTAGAAGTGCAACTGTACGTACAGCACTGTATCAATAGATCTAGCCAAAATTGGGTGAAAGCAACGACCAGCGTTAGGGTCATCACGACCAATATCAATCTAACTAATTGACCTGTGCCGGCTTTACCATGGCGCCGTAATTCAGTCGCACCCGCGCTCATTTTTGATGCAAGGTAAGGAGCACCAGTATTTCATATATATTTCATGTTTCGACGGGCGGCAAGGCAGTGGAACGCCCGCTCAAACTCAGGCTGTACGTTACATACAAAGTCAATACATTCCGAGTCGAGATACTGTAGGTCCCCCTCTCCGATCACTTCCAGCGCGAATGCTAAAGGCTTCGCTTTGAGGTAGCCGGCAGGAGCCGTACATGCCTTGATGAATCAGGGCAATATCTCGTCTTTGTAGTGGTCTCGAGGCCTCTCTAGGACAATTCTCAGAAGTCGAGACGCTCCCAGTATGTGTGGTTGCTAATGGGTCGGTCAAAGAGTGGCCGATCCATCGTACCTTGGGCGACGAGCGATGGTAAAATGGCCCTACTATAGTAGACGCACTCAGGTCGTGTGTTGCACGAAGATAGCACCGAGATGTACTGTACATAACTTAGCTTAAGTGACTTCAAAAAATGCATGGTGAATGTGTTTTTTTTTTTTTTTTTTTTTTTTAAATCTGCATTTGTATTCCGCTACATGTGACTATGACAAAGACGCGGTCCCCACATCACGTGGGTTTAAGAGGCAGTGGGGGAAAGGCGGAGATCTTAGTAAGGGTGGTCTCGACGTATCGTAGCGTGTAAGTCTTTCGAGGTGGGGGGGGAGGGGGTGCATGGTGAATGTGTGGAAATGTGGAATGAGCGAACGAGGCGGGCCGAGGGCAGTATCGGCCCGCTTATACGGCACGACCCGTAACTTTGTACCTGACTTAGCACCCCTCCGCTAAGCGTCTCGCAGATTGGTAGTCTCGACAACTGATTTAGTCAGCCACCAAGACGTCCTTTTTCGAGTGATGAGCGGACAGGGTCACGATGCGAAATTCTTTCAACGCGGCAAGATTCAGGTACGCTTGGTGACCCGTTTGTTCTCCACTTATCGCAAACTTATGAGGTCCTTCCTTCCCAGGAGTTCCGCCAGGAACTTCAGGCTGCAGAGACGAAGGACAAGAAGTTCACGAAACGAAAGACTGTATTGAAAAAGATAGTTGCGAATATTACAATGGGAAATGACAGTGCGTGATGCGATCCTGAAGGCGCGTTTTTGGCTCACCGATATCTGATAAGTGTCACCTCTATTCGTGGACGTCGTGCAGTGCATGGGGACACCTTTATTAGAGATCAAGAAAAGTGCGTCTGCATATCACCCTGTATTCTTACACGGCCCGCTCAAACTGTTCCTTTAGTGGTTTACCTCTTTCTCATCAACTACGGACGAACAAAGGCAGACTCCATTCAGATGGTCATGCCCAACTTCCTTCAGGTATCGTAACGGCCCCTCGCTCGCCGTACTGCAGCTGCTGATAACATTATGAAGGACTGCAACGACCGAAACCCGCTCATTCGCGCTCTGGCGATCCGTACCATGTCTTATATACCTATTCCTATCGTCATCGAAAACCTCACCGACCAGCTCCGCCATCACCTCAAAGACCGCGATCCTTACGTGCGTAAGACTGCGGCGATTTGTGTAGCCAAATTGTATGCTGCCGATCCGCGCAAAGCAGAAAGGAATGGCTTTGTGGAACTCCTGCGCGATCTTTTGGTAGATAGTAACGCTACTGTCGTTGCCAACGCCGTGGCGGCTTTGTCTGAGATCGCAGACAGGCCCGACGGGGTTGTATTCAAGCTAAACCTGCCTGTTGCGAACAAACTCATCGCAGCACTTGGTGAGAGCTCAGAGTGCGTGATCACTTGCTTCTGTATCTTCCGCGGCTCACTGGCATATAGATGGGGCCAGATTTACATCCTCGATGCATTATTACGTTATGTCCCAGAGACTCACGCCGACGCTGAATTCATTGGCGAGCGCATATCCGTGCAGTTACAGCACGCCAACTCAGCTGTGGTTCTCACTACGATCAAAGTCTTGCTCTACTTGATGAACTACATGGACAACAAAAAATCGATTGAACACATTTGCAAGAAGATGGGCCCCCCATTAGGTATGCTTGTCAGCTTTTTTGCTACTTCGTCGTTTGTTCATCGTATCATCGTTGGCAGTAACGCTACTCTCCTCGGGACCGGAGGTTCAGTATGTCGCCCTGCGAAACATCCTTCTCATAGTTCAGAGACGGCCAGCTGTCCTCCAGAATGACGTCAAAGTATTCTTCTGCAAGTACAATGACCCAATTTACGTCAAGCTAGCCAAGCTGGAAATCATGTACAGGCTTTCTAACGAGGAAAATGTTCGGGAGGTACTTGCAGAGTTGGAAGAGTAAGTGGGCAACGTTCCCTGTCTTGGCCGAAGTTTTTCCTTATGTACCACATCCAGGTACGCGTCGGAAGTAGATATCGATTTTGTGCGCAAAGCCGTGCGCTCAATCGGTCGTATCACAATCAAGGTCGAGGCTGCAGCAGACGCGTGTATCCATTCCCTCATAGGTCTCATCGATACGAAGGTATCGTACGTTGTACAAGAGGCCATCATTGTTGTCAAGGATATCTTCCGGCGATATCCTGGCAAGTACGAGGGCATCATCCCAAAGCTTTGCGAGAACCTCGACGTCCTGGACGAGCCTGAGGCGAAAGCATCCATGGTCTGGATCATCGGACAGTTCGCCGATCGCATCAACAACGCTGACGAGTTAATGGACGACCTGACGTACAATTTTCTCGAGGAACCAACCGAGGTGCAGTTCGCGCTTGTTACAGCAGCCGTCAAGCTATTCATCCACAAGAGTTCGTCCGACTCTGTCAAGGCACTCGTACATAAAGTGCTCAAATGGACCACGGAGGAGATCGACAATCCGGACTTGCGCGATAGGGGGTTCATGTACTGGCGCCTACTCGCGATCAACCCGACCGTCGCAGGTGAAATCGTGCTCTCAGAGAAACCCGCGATTGCTGTAGATGCAGACCGCATGGACCGTGGTGCGCTCGACCAACTATTGCTGCACACGGGCACGTTGAGCAGCATATATCACAAGAATCCCGAGGTGCGCCGCGGGTGCCCCGCCAATTTACTTACTTTTATCCCATAATTGACCACGTTCATTATTTTTTTCCCCCTCTCATCGGGCCAGACGTTCATACGTGGGGCGGCAGGCAAGGCCCTCGTCGACTCGCCTGCGCTGAACCCACACTCGAGACAAGTGCTGGTTCCTGTCCAACGAGATATACCAATATCGGGTCCTATCATCGTTCCTGGACCTGGACCCATCGAACCTGGCGCTGCCCCCATGTCGTCACCGCTCCCGATGAACACATCCAAGCCGGCTCCACCATTGCCACATGACACTTCCGGAGTAGGGGGTTCGCTCGAAGGGGATGTGAGCGGAGGTGAGGAAGACGAGGAAGAGGATGCAAGTTTTGCGACGGGAAAGCCTACTGTTGCGAGGCAAGTTTCTATGGCAGACCCATATGCAAACCTGGGCACTGCATTCAAGGATACGGAGCTCCTGTTCTGAAAGATATGATTTACATTACGAGGGACTCCGTGCGCGAGTCGGCGAGCAGAGCAGCACAACATATTGCATATCTATATATTCCACCATTCGACACTAACAGAACCTGCTGCTATAACGGGATTAAAAGGTTCCTCAGTGGGCTGGTTATCTTCTGAAGTCCTGTTCTTGGACGGAGCGAGTTGTAGTGCTAGTGTGGTGGATTAGGACAGCCTAAACTTTGGTTGGAGTGGATGAATATGCATACCTCGCCGAGCCCATACATCCGACGATGATAGCTGATCCGGACCGCGCGCTGCTCCTTGAGGTTCTCAGTGCTTGGTGTACCGTTAGGGTCATGAATCACCACCGGGGGTTGACCACTCTGGATGACGTGTATTGGCACCGCGTACGCGCGGCTAAGTGCGAGGATCTCGGGCTCGCCACCCCACACACCGGTATCGCGAATGGTTGTGCAGTAACGTGCAAACTCTTGCGGGCCAATGATTCCAGAGTCGCTTGCACCAGTGCCACCGCCTTCGCCATCAACGCCCGCGAGGAACGGTATAAAGTCATCCGGGTGAGCTAGCATGTAATCGGCGGCGGCTCTGCGGGTGGAAGCGTAGTTCGCCTTTTGTGGGGGAAGGACACTGAGTATGGAGAGTTGATCTGCGACTGAAGAGAAGAGACAGTGGCCATCCGGGTTGATCTACCGTGTGCGAGAGTGACTGTATGAGCAAATGGAGGATCCAAAGAGATCGCGTGACGTACGTACCTCGTAGATTTCGAGCCCTAATTCGTTGCATATCTTGTTAATCGCGCGTCCCTCTTCCCTTGCCTCACGTTCCAATTTCGCATCTGCCTCGGGGTCGGTAGCCGGTTGTTTCTCAGCGAGTGCAGCGGCTTTCCTTGCCTTGAGGATAAGCTTGTCACCATCGACGAGTAGTTGTGGTGAAACAAACGCACCTGTCTAGCTCTAAACCGATTCTTACTGGTTGGTTTATCAGGGACTGCATCAGTCTGCCTCATCTGTATCTCCTCCGGCATAGCGGCGGGCTCTTCCTGAACAGTGTTTTTTCTCGAGTCAAGCAAGTCAAGCTCGGTGAAGAGATCATTTATGAGGTGGTCATCAACGTCGTTGTTATGTGAGGGCGACGGCGGAAGAGCTTTCTTCGCCTTGTTCTTTTTGGAACCCATGCGTATACAGAGTAAATGATGGCTGGCGTAAAGGGATGAAAGGATTCTTTACGCCGTCCGGAGCTCTCGATACCGTGTTACTATAATGCTGCCGCTGCCGGCCCCACCCACGCCAAGAGGCCGCTCTGCTCTCCGGGCCGGCTTGCAAAACCACTCTCACAACCATGTCGGTAGCCACCCCGACCATCCTCCCCCGCCCGCCTCTATTTCCAACTCTTTTGCCCCAGCCACAGCAGCCATATCCTGTACCTCTAGCACCCCCGGGGCGTCACCCAGGCAGGCTCATCCTGCGACGCGACTTTGTGCAAGAGATGGACGACCTAAGCGATGAGGAGGCCGAACTCGAGGATAGCGTGCGTTATTCACGACGCCCCTCCCCCCCTTCCTTCCCCCCATCTATTTTATTCTTCTAACGGAGGCCCGTGAAGCAGACACTCGAGGTTAAGAATCGCGGGTACGGTTTCCTAGTGCCGATTGGGAAGATGTTGACACAGCATGAGGAGAAGAATGACGTGCGTACCTTTGACCGCTCGCCGACGCGCAAAATTGGTTGAAACTTACGATTATGGACGTGTGGTGTAAAAAAATAGGCAGACGATGGTTCCGAGGTGGACGAATCAGCGCGCTCGTCGCGACCCGAGTCACCGACGGACGAGGGAGAAGGTGATGGCGACGTGAATGGCGAGGCTGAGGCTGAGGGCGAGGGCGAGGCGGAAGGCGATGGTGACGGTGATGACGATGAAGATGGGGGCATGGATCTTGACGCCGACTTGGAAGACATGGACGACGACGTGGCGAACAACACGACCGCAGAGACCGATGACTTTGACGATGTAGAGGAGCTCGAGCCTGGAGAACTCGATGAGTAACCTCCGAGGGCCCCATGCGTGCTTCCCCAGCTTCCTGCCGTGTTTCGAAGTGAGACTTGCACACGTTGGTTTGTGGAGCACTCTGGCCCCAAGCATCTCGGTTTTCTCAGCGCGTCACTGGCCAACGAACAAAGCATCGCAGAACTATTTCGATCCCGCGTCCTTCAATCCTCTTGTCCCATATATTGTCTGAACCTGGGTCAATGACATAGGAAGCGAAGGTCAACTACTGTAACTCCACACGCAAGAACGGCCTTTCTATGCTGTTCTCAGTCAGTATACGGGACAAGCGCTTGGATGGCCTTTGTCCTCGCAGTCGTCGCTGGAACGATTTGTTATACCTAGACGGATTAGATATATACCGAGCTATCGAGTATAACTAGCTTAAGGTATTAAAAGACCAGGGCTGTGTAGGCCATTGGCAGGCGACGTGTCCTTTGGTCACCCGCCAGTGCATATACACGGTTTCCATACCCAAGGCTATGAGATAAAAGGGAGCTTTATTTCTGGGTTTTCTTCCCTAGTATAAGTCAAGAGGGAGGACGACTATATAAGATTACACATATGAAGAACATAATATTTCAGAACGTCAAAGATCTCGAGATTTCGGAACGACTAGGCCCGCATGCCATCCACTAGGAATCCTACCTCACGCCATGAACAACTCTCTCTCCTCAGCAAGTATCGACTGTGCCTCGGGAAATCGAGGCGTAATTTTACACCCGTACGGGAGGGGTCGGCTGTCACGTACAAATCAACGTTCGCTAGAACAACAAAAAGGAAAGAGGACTGCAGCTTACAAGATCATTCCAGTATCGATGAAAGTCTCAGTGTCCAGAGGTACTTCCTGCCCACTTTCATCACGAATGCGTTCCAGGTTCGCAGCCCAGAGCATCGTGGAAATCGAGATGAAAAGTGAGTTGTTGGCGACGTGTCGCCCAACGCAAGCCCGCCTCCCGAAACCGTACGCGCTATGTCCGTCTTCGCGCGTCTCCGCTGGACCTGGAACGATCTTGCCATGCGCATCCAGGTACCTCTCAGGATTGAAGTTCGCGGCATCGTCACCATAAACCGCAGTATCATGGTGGCATTGCCAAAGATTCACAAGGCACGTCGTCCCTTTGGGGATGAACATTCCATCATACCAGTCGTCCTCTGTCGTGCTGTGCGGCACCCCAAGCGGCAGTGACGGCCTCCACCGGAGAAGTTCTTTGATCATCGCTTGAATATAAGGAAGACTTGGTGCATCTGAGAAGTTTGGTGTGCGGGAACGCCCAACAACTTCATCGAGCTCGGCTTGTGCGCGCTTCTGGAATTCTGGATGTGCAATCATCGCCAATGCCCACCAGCTCAAGGCGGTACCCGTTGTCTCTGCACCACCAGTGCTGTGGGAGAGGTTCACTAACGTTTCAAATTTACCGGTAATAACATAATAACGCACTATAATGTACCCATAAGCCAAGCCATTTCTTCATCAGACAGCCTATATCGGTCCGAGTCCTTGATCAGTGTAGCACTCATACTAGGTCGCTCAGATCCTTTTAACTGTGAGATGTGGATTCATAACTAGACCATGGATGAACTGAAATTGCTTGCTTACGACTTCGTTGCGAACTTTATTCAAAAGTGAATTGAACAAGTTCGTATGTTGTATGAAATGCTGCCTTCCTTCCCGCTTCCACTTTGCAAATCTTGCGGCAAGTTATCGTCCGGTGATTTAACGTGTTTGGGAGGTATAGATACGTACCTCTCTGGGATGTGCATCATCCAAGGTAACAACTCAACTAGATGCGCTCCGGGAGCAGTAGCAGCAGAGATACGATCGATGAATGCATGTATCCCCGCGAGGGACTTGTCATGCCCATCCTGGAGTGTGGGATAATCATACAAGATGGACATGATCGAAGAGGCACCAAAACGTTGAAAAGGTTTATCCAAACCATCTGGATTTTCGAGGAGGGCAGAAGAGAGTAGTATGGACTCTTTGCGGAGAATTGGGTAGTAATCACAGACTGCGACCTTTGTGAGGCCTTCGTGTGCAGCTCTGCGAGCGCGACGCCAACTACGGTTTTTTTTAAGTGGCTAGCTTGGGAAAAGTGAGGAGGACATAATATTTACATATCTCCGTATGACATGGTGACAGTGAACAGACCACCGCTGAGGATTTCATGAGCAACAATGAAGCGGGGGCGATCCGAATAAATATTCGCGCGCCGGTCGAGGAGATCAGAAGCAGACTTGATGCTGTTGAAGACGAGAACGCGCTGCCCGAACGCATTCAAATACATAATGTGTTCTGTGATATCGCCGGTAAACACGGAGACTTTCATGCCTCGTATGAAAATAATACAGAACGCACCAAACTTTCGCTTGCAATCTTTTCCAAATAAATAAGCCTTGTCCTGTAAGTCAAGAGCATTTCCGATGATAGGGAGTCCCCTTGGACCAGGAGGGACTTTGCGCCAGGGACTCCTGGCATACTGGACGGCTAGCACAAGGGTAAGGCTTAAAATCAAACCAATGCGGGGTGTCAGAAGTTGAGAAACGATGGTAGACGAGAAACAGTCAACGAGATGCGGCGTAGCGCAGCCAAGATTAACAGGAAGGGGGAAAGCAATGGGGGTATTATTCCAAGTCATCGCTGGGGTTGAGCGTTGAATGTACAGAACACAATAAGTAGCAACTCACGGGCTTATTATACCGAACAATCAGCCAACCCTACCCACGCCTCCCTGGCAAAAATGGTAACAGATGTGAGAAGTCATCCGAGTCAGTGTAGTCCCGAGAATAACATCGCTTGTGCCTTGATCGATCGCTATCTCGCACAATGTCAAAACAATTGAATTCTTAGACTAACCTCGATTTCTGCCGCTTACTTCTCCTTGTTGTATGCTCTCAACTCCGATATTAAGCGAAACAATAATATTCCTTCGTTCTATTCAACAACGATGTGTTAGTGAGCATTCTAACCAGGTCATCCTTTTTGGACTTTCAAGGACGCGTCCCTGCCACCTGCTGCTATAATAGTGTAGTGGCGGTGGCAGGGCTTCGTCCACCTCCTCTGGGAAGTAAAAACTTGAATCACATCACAGCACACCACAAGCGTAATGCAGTATCATTGAATGGTCTCAGGTGCAACGATGGGAAATATCATCAATGACATGATCGGTGTCGCAGCTTTGGGGTAACAGCAATAGTTCAACGTGCTCAACATTACTGTCCATCTCATATATGGTTCTATCAATATCACTGGGGCAGGGCTCAGGCTTTTTGACGGGACGGGCGCGTGGCTCTTGCATGCATAGATCCCCATTTTCGTCCACCTCCGAGTCTATTCTCTCATTTCACATGCTCTTGTACCAGTTGACCATACAAGGTGAATTTGAAAATTTACCACGATTGGTCAGACCTGCCATTGGGGTGTCACATGACGAACGCGAGCATATCGTCTGTAGTGTGGCCCGGGATAGGCATCTAGCCAGACATTGCCAGAACAAATGCTTTCTTGTGTCATCGCACTGTGCGAGCAAGCATCGACAGGCCAATGGTGTAGCTGAAACCGTAACTGCCCAAAACTACCTAGAACCAAAGAAGCAATGGATTCACAAATTGAAGGAATGTGATCTGCGGCCATCCGCCCTTAAAACACTGCCAAGCATACTCCTTCATCCGAAGGACAACAGACATTCAATTGCTACAATCATAGTCAAAATTTTATACCTCTTCTCCCTGACCCGTGCCATCCATGGCGCTATTCACCTCAGCCCCTGAAGATTTCCCTTTCCTCGGCCAGTATCGAAACCGCCTCAGCAAATCTAGGCGTAATCTTATACCTGTATGGGAGGGGTCGCCTATAACCCATAAATCAACGTTGGGGGAGCCGGGAGACAAAAATGAAAAGGGACTAGAGCTTACAAGATCAAGCCCGTATCCTCGTAGGTGTCCAGGGGAATTTCCTCCCCACCTGGGCCACGAAAGTGTTCCAAATTCGTAGCCCAGAGTACCGTGGCAATTGCGAGGAAGAGAGAGTCCTGAGCCACGTATCTCCCAACGCAATTCCGCCTCCCAAATCCGTACGTGCAGTGTCCCTCCTCCCTTGTCTCTGCTGGACCTGGTAAAATCTCGCCATTCACATCTAGGAACCTCTCGGGATTGAAGTTCGCCGCATCGTCACCATAAAACACAGGATCGTGATGGCATTGCCAAAGATTCGCCAGACACATTGTCCCTTTGGGGATGAACATCCCATTATACCAATCATCCTCTATCGTGTTATGCGGTATCCCAAGCGGGAGTGGCGCTCGCCACCGGAGAACTTCCTTGATTATCGCTTGAATATAAGGAAGATTTGGTGCATCTGAGAAGTTTGGTGTGCGGGAACGGCCAACAACTTCATCGAGCTCGGCTTGTGCGCGCTTCTGGAATTCTGGATGTGTGATCATTGCCAGTGCCCACCATGCCAGGGTAGTACTCGTTGTCTCTGCGCCAGCCGTGCTATTGGAGAGTTTCATTAAAGCTTCGAACTCACAATCAACAGCATGATGACGCACTATAATGTGCCGAGGAGCCAGGCCATTTCATCCTCAGATAGCCCATTTCTGTGCGAGTCTTTGATTAGTGTAGCACTCATACTAGGTCGCTCAGATCCTTTTGACTGAGACGTGGATTCATCAATGGAGCGTGTATGAACCGAAATTGCTTGCTTACAATTTCACTGCGAACGTTATTCAAAAGTGATTTGAACATATTCGTAGATTTTATATAATATTTCCTTCCTTCCCGCTTCCACTTTGCAAATCTGATGGCGTGTTATCTTTCCGAGTCGTTAGACACATTTTGGAGGTATAGATACGTACCTCTCTGGGATGTGCATCATCCAAGGGAGCAACTCGACTAAATGCGCTGCGGGAGCTGAAACACCACACATGTAATCGATGAATTCACGGATATCCGAGAGGGTTTTGTCATTTTCATCCTCGAGTGTAGGGTAGTCATACAAGATGGACAAGATGGAAGAGGCCATGAAACGCTGAAAGTGTTTGTCCAAACCATCTGGATCTTCGAGGAGGGCAGAAGCGAGTAGTATGGACTCTTTACGGAGAATTGGGTGGTAATCACGAACTGCAAGTTTTGTAAGGCCTTCGTGTGCTGCTTTGCGAGCGCGACGCCAACTGTGATTTAAGTAGTGAGATTGGGAAGTGTGGGGAGGACGAGGACATAATATTTACGTTTCTCCGTATGACATGAAGACAGTGAATAGACCACCGCAGACGATTTCATGAGCCACGATGAAGCGAGGGCGATCAGAATAAATATTTGCGCGTCGGTCGAGGAGATCATAAGCGGACTTAAGACTATTCAGGATGAGAATGGGTTGGCCGAACGCAGTCAGGTACATTATGTGTTCTGTGATATTTGTCTCAACCTCAAGACTGATATTGTTGGCGGGTATGGAAGTAGGCATACCATACTTTCGCTTGTTGTCCTTTCCAATTAACCAAGCCTTATTCTGGAATTGGATGGCATTTCCGAGGAGGGGAAATCCCCTTGGACCTGGAGGGACTTTACGCCAGGGGCTCTTAGCATACTGGGTTGCCAGGACGATGACAAGACCGATAAGCAGAGCAAGAAGAGGTTTCATATGAGGTACTACGCCATCGAGAGGAAAGGCGGAGTCAGCAGGGATATTGTTCCGATTGAACATGTGTCCGGAGGATGAGGGACATGCACGTACAGCGAGCTGTTTTATGTTCTCACCATTAACGGACAGGGTGTGAACTGCATCAGAATCAGAAGCCGTATGTTTGACATCTTTCGTGATTGCCAATGTCACGAGATCTTACAACGAGAGTAAAGTCAGCGTAAGGAGATACTAGTATTACAGATTGGAGTACTAGTACGTCAGTGGCGCGCCCAGGGCATACGGGAAAGATTAGGATAACCCAACTGTGCAGCATGGACATTGAACTTTCACTGAGTGGAACATCACAGGAAGCTCGGTATATGCCTGTTATACTTCTCGCAACCAAGCTCACTGGCACCCCGGAAAGCAAGAAGTCATTAGATATGCGGTAGAAGTTGTGTGGACAGGCACACAAGTACTTCTTTGATCGGTGCTATCAGAAGACTCCAAGCTTCTGATACAACAGTGCTAATCATGGACAAGCGGAGGCCGGGAGGCCGGATTGTGGGTTGGGTTACTAATGATACGGAGAGAGCCGAGAATGGGGCAACGAATTGGACGCTTTTCGGCGGGTGACGACATCAGGTTTGAGCGAGTGCAGGGATTGCTTTAGACGAGGTTAAAATAGCATACAATATTGTGTGATATGATGCACCGCAGTACTGGCGTTATGTGTGGGATGATCGACGGACTGAATCCTTCATCGGATAAGAGAGACATTCAACTCTCAAAACGTCATTGCAGGGAGAACGTTATCTGATAGATACCACTCCCTTGAAGCAAGACATCCTTGGCAGTTCAGCCCATTCTTCCACGCCTCCCATAAACGTCCCTGGACGTTACGCAGACATGAGGTTTGATCCATGCGAGAAATTCGTTGGGCCAATGCTAGTAATGAATTTCTTGACGAATTCAAGTTTCAAACTCGTTCATCCGAAGGACAACAGACATTTAATTGCTACAATCATAGTCAACATTTTGATGCTTCCACTGGTTGACGCGTGCCACCCAGGGAGCTACAGTATTCACCTCAGCCCCTGAAGATCTCCCTTTCCTGGGCCAGTATCGAATCCGCCTCAGGAAATCTAGGCGTAATCTTATACCTGTACGGGAGGGGTCGGCTATAACCCATGAATCAACGTTCGACGCACAGGAACACAAAAATGAAAAGGGACTAGAGCTTACAAAATCAAGCCCGTATCCACGTAGCTCTCAGTGTCCAGAGGAACTTCCTCTTCTCCACTTGCGCCACGAAAGTGTTCCAAATTCGCAGCCCAGAGTACCGTGGAAATTGTGAGGAAGAGAGAGTCCTGAGCCACGTATTTCCCAACGCAAATCCGCCTCCCGAATCCGTATGTGCAGTGTCCCTCTTCCCTTGTCTCTGCTGGACCTGGCAAAATCCCACCATTCGCATCTAGGAACCTCTCGGGATTGAAATTCGCCGCATCGTCACCATAAAATGAAGGATCGTGATGGCATTGCCAAAGATTCACCAGACACATCGTCCCTTTGGGAATGAACATCCCATTATACCAATTATCCTCTGTCGTGTTATGCGGTATCCCAAGCGGGAGTGACGCTCGCCATCGGAGAACTTCCCTGATTATCGCTTGGATGTAAGGAAGACTTGGTGCATCTGAGAAGTTTGGTGTGCGGGAACGGCCAACAACTTCATCGAGCTCGGCTTGTGCGCGCTTCTGGAATTTTGGATGTGCGACCATTGCCAGTGCCCACCATGCCAGGGTAGTACTCGTTGTCTCTGCGCCAGCCGTGCTATTGGAGAGTTTCATTAAAGCTTCGAACTCACAATCAACAGCATAATGACGCACTATAATGTGCCGAGGAGCCAGGCCATTTCTTCGTCAGACAGCCCATTTCTGTGCGAGTCTTTGATTAGCGTAGCACTCATACTAGGCCTCTCAGATCCTTTTGACTGCGAGACGTGGTTTCATCAATTGAGCATGTACGAACTGAAATTGCTTACTTACAATTTCACTGCGAACATTATTCAAAAGTGATTTGAACATATTCGTAGATTGTATATAATGCTCCCTTCCTTCCCGCTTCCACTTTGCAAATCTGGTGATGTGTTGTATTTCGTTGATTAGACACATTTTGGAGGTATAGATACATACCTCTCTGGGATGTACATCATCCAAGGGAGCAACTCGACTAGATGAGCTCCGGGAGCTGAAACAGCAACCATGTGATCGATGAATGCATGGATATCCAAGAGGGTTTTGTCATGTTCATCCTCGAGTGTAGGGTAGTCATACAAGATGGACAAGATGGAAGAAGCAGCGAAACGCTGAAAGTGTTTGTCCAAACCATCTGGATCTTCGAGGAGGGCCGAGGCGAGTAGTATGGACTCTTTACGGAGAATTGGGTGGTAATCACGAACTGCAAGTTTTGTAAGGCCTTCGTGTGCTGCTTTGCGAGCGCGACGCCAACTGTGATTTAAGTAGTGAGATTGGGAAATGTGGGGATGACGAGGACATGGTATTTACGTTTCTCCGTATGACATGCAGACAGTGAATAGACCACCGCAGACGATTTCATGAGCCACGATGAAGCGAGGGCGATCAGAATAAATATTTGCGCGCCGGTCGAGGAGATCATAAGCGGACTTGAGACTATTGATGACGAGAATGGGTTGGCCGAACGCAGTCAGGTACATTATGTGTTCTGTGATATCTCAATTTCGAGACTCATTGTTGGTGTGTATGGAACTAGGCATACCAAACTTTCGTTTGTTGTCCTTTCCAACTAACCAAGCCTTATTCTGGAATTGGATGACATTCCCGAGGATGGGAAGTCCCCTTGGACCTGGAGGGACTTTACGCCAGGGGCTCTTAACATATTGGGTTGCCAGAATTATGACAAGACCGATAAGGAGAGCAAAATGAGGTGTTAGGAGGGATAGACAGTTAACAAGATGGAGCACTATTCCGTCGAGAGGAAAGGCGGAGTCAGCAGAGATATTGGTCCGATTGAACATGTGCTGGGAGGATGAGAGATATGCGACTACAGGGATCACTTGCGAGCTGTTTTATGCTCTCATCATTCACAGTTCACCGTATGTTCGGCGTCTTCCGTGACTACGTCATTGGCGTGCCCAGGGCCTACAGGAAAGATTAGGATACCCCAACTGTGCAGCCTCACAGGAAGCTCGGCGTATGTCCGTTATACTTCTCACAACCAAGCTCACCCGGAGAGCAACAAACCGAGGTCATTAGATATGCGGTAGAAGTTATGTGGACAGTAACACAAATACTTCTTTGCTCGGTACTATCCAAGAGGTGATAGGTAAATCGTATAAGGCCGGATCGTGGGTTGGGTTAAGCAGTACTTAGCAAGTTAGCTCAAACCTAGTACATGTTACGTACTAATGATACGGAGAGAGCCGAGAATGACTAGCGGAGGTTGAATATGGACAGCGGATTGCCGGTTTTCAGCGGGTGACGGAATCAGATGTTGAGCCAGTGCTTTTGCGACAAGGGATTGCTCTTAGACGAAGTTATACATAGCATTCAAAATTGTGTGATATGGTGCCCCACAGTACTGGCGTTGTGCGCGCGATTTGATCGACTTTGAATGTTTCATCGGATAAGAAAAACATCCAACGCTCAAAACGTCATTGCAGGGACAATGCCAGCCTTCATAGCTTCATCTGGCATGATATCTCGCTCCTTGCACATTCGACTGAGCTTCTACCTTGATGTCCTATAGTCCGCATCGGCACTCTTGAGCGTGCCCACTGTGTGAGCTCCTTCACAGAGAGACTCGTGTTCGGGCTATCAGCACAGTTGCCGATGTAGGCCCGGGGTGTGTTGTTATTCCAGCTCATTAATGGGGGTGGGGGTGAATGGGGGTGGGGGTGGTGCCTCAGTCCTATTAGTTATCGTGGGCACGTTATGTTCGGTATTATGTGCGATTCGACTCATGCGGGCGTGCACATAGGGGATCTGGACGGTTGTGGCAGTCGCACAAGATAGGCGAGAGCCCGAGTGCAAGCAAAGCAATAGTACACGATGTTTGAGTTATTCGGAAAGGTTGCTTTCGTCTATGGGATACTAGGCCCTGTCCAACTGTCGGAAGATGGGTGTTTATTCGCTCGTTCTTTCGTGACTTATTGTTTCACCGCAATTGAGAAGCTTGGGTGGGCTTCCCATTCTTCGTGACACCGGCGTGCGTAGCATTGTCCTTGTCACTGTGTCGCCAGGTAAGGGGGTACAGTATCAATATCCGGCGCGTCGCGCGTGATACTAGGCTACTAGTATGCGCGACACATGCGTGTCTGTGTCTGTCCATTGAGATACGCCTTTCCAAAGGCACGTACGCTATCAGAGGCCGGTCGCTACCATCATCCTGTTCGTTGAGGGCTAAATATTGGGACAGCAAACCCCGGAAAGAACAAGTTACCAGAAGAGTGAAGTAACGCAGACGCGTCTTGCGGCTTCCTAATCGATGGCGTGTTCTTACTCTTCTCTCCCCATCCTCCTCATCCCGATCAACGCACCTCGTGGGCTCTTGTATCAGGTCTGTTTCAAGTTATTCCAATTACCTCCGGTTGATCCGACAAGGTTTGTGGCGAATATGTGTGTGTGTTTGTACGTGTTCGCTAGCTCTCGTGTGTCACTGGCAGTGACCGTGTGTAGCATGTGTGTATCTACTACGTATCCTCGTGGTGTTTCGTGTAGGGAAAGAGGGATCTTTGGTGGTCTGGTACGCACTTGATTTACTTACTGCGGCAGCGTGGCAAGAAAAAGTTTGCTATGCCAAGTCAACATGGTCCTTATAAACTTATCCGATTCGGCTGAAACCCATCGATTGTTGGTTTCTATATCGGTTCCCCTCGTCTTTCTTTTTTTTTCTTTGCCCGCACTCGGCCTCCGCGGTTCGTGTGCAGGGTTTTCAGCAGCAGTTGTATAAGGGTTGCTCGGAAGTGGGGGAAACACGGTGCAATCGGGACACTAGTTTATTAGCCGGACGAGAAACTCTGCGATGTATATAATGGAGCTGGGATAAGGAACCTGAGACAGGGCGAGACAGAATACTACAGGCAAAAGCAAAGCAGACAAACAGCCAAACCGTCTGTGGCGCCGCACTGCGAGTTACTCATATCGCGGTAGGACCGGCAAGAAAAGAAAAAAAGGAAGAATAAACAAAGTGAAGGAAGCAACTCTACGAACGCCCAGTGCGAGGTTTCGACTTGCGCGCGACCGCAAGTCGACTCTGCTCACTGCTGTCCTTCTTGGACGACCCTGGGAACATCGCCTTGATGATTAACGAAAACGGCTTCCTGAGATCCTTGCCGGTCCTCAAATGAAGCTCCAGCTTGCCTCGAACTCCTTATGGACCGATTGGTCTCGATGCGCTTCCGGTCGGCGACTTCCGCTGTGACGCCAATGCACTCCCCAGGCCACTTTTCGCAAGGCCCCTTCAGCGCATCCCCGCGCGCAAAGAAGTCCCCACAGTGGTTGAAAAAGGGGAGTTTCGCGGGGTGCGCCTCGGCCGTGTCGCAGTGAGGATTGTAATCCTCCCAGTCACTGAAGTCAGCGCCAGGGCAGTGTCGACACTTGAGCGTGTCGACGGCCTTCCGCTCCCTAGCCTCTTGGGGATGCTGAACAATTCACCTTCTTCCTGCTCCTCGTGGCCGTCGCTCTCCGTGCTGTGGCCTCCGACGCTTGATCTTGCCGCGCCACGCTGCCGTCATGGTGCCATGATCTTCCTGCTACACTCCCCTCAACCCACATCAACTGGCTTGGAGTATTAGTGGCCCCCACCAACCCTTGCTGGACACTTGGGATCCTTAGCCACGACCCCATGAAGCTTCGGATGACCTAGAGTCTTCCTTCTAGGTAATTCTGTACGAGGTCATCCGTTACAGGGATATACTTTCAAGGACACCTTGCAGGCAGAGATGCAGGTAGTGTTTGATCAACACACGAGATTTGATAAGGCCGGAGTCGTCGATAGGGGTAAAAAAAAACTAGCTTTGCCTTGCAGATGTCGAACTGCCCCGTGTGCTCCTTCGAAATTTCGTGAAGACACCTTGTCGTGAGATCATTGAAGAGATGCGGTCTCTATACCATGGCTAATACGGTTATACCTCCACACACGAGCAGGCTTACCTTCGCAAATACAACCGAGCTCGAGGCGAGTGAAGGGCACGATCCTCGAGTGGACCCACGAGTTGAAAGTGCTTTGCATCTCAAGCGATCGGAATAGATATTCCCGCGCCAGTCGAGGAGATCATAAGCAGACTTGATGCTATTGAAGGCGAGAATGCGAACGCGCTGCCCGAACGCGTTCAAGTAGATAGTGTGTTCTGGATATCGCCGGTACTAAGCACTGCAAAGCATACTCCTTCATAAGAAGGACAACATGGCAGACATTTGATTGCTACAATCATAGTCAATATTTTGATATTTCCTCTTCCTGAACCGTGCCATCCAGTGAGCTATTCACCTCAGCCCCTGAGGATCTCCCTTTCCTCGGCCAATATCGAAACCGCTTCAGCAAATCTAGGCGTAATCTTATACCTGTATGGGAGGGGTCGGCTGTAACCCATGAATCAACGTTCGACGCGCAGGAACACAAAAATGAAAAGGGACTAGAACTTACACAACCATGCCCGTATCCACATAGGTCTCTGTGTCCAGAGGAACTTCCTCCTCTCCACTTGTGCCACGAAAGTGTTCCAAAGTCGCAGCCCAGAGCACCGTGGAAATTGTGAGGAAGAGAGAGTCATGAGCCACGTATTTCCCGACGCAGGTCCGCCTCCCGAATCCGTATGTGCAGTGTCCCTCCTCCCTTGTCTCTGCTGGACCTGGTAAAATCCCGCCATTCCCATCTAGGAACCTCTCGGGATTGAAGTTCGCCGCGTCGTCACCATAAAACACAGGATCGTGATGGCATTGCCAAACATTCACAAGACACATCGTCCCTTTGGGGATGAACATCCCATTATACCAATCATCCTCTGTCGTGTTATGCGGTATCCCAAGCGGCAGTGATGGCCGCCACCGGAGAACTTCCTTGATTATCGCTTGGATGTAAGGAAGACTTGGTGCATCTGAGAAATTTGGTGTACGAGAACGGCCAACAACTTCATCGAGCTCGGCTTGTGCGCGCTTCTGGAATTTTGGATGTGCGATCATTGCCAGTGCCCACCATGCCAGGGTAGTACTCGTTGTCTCTGCGCCAGCCATGCTGTTGAAATTTTTCATTAAAGCTTCGAACTGACAAAGAACAGCATGATGACGCACTATAATGTGCCGATGAGCCAAGCCATTTCTTCGTCAGACAGCCCATTTCTGTGTGAGTCTTTGATTAGTGTAGCACTCATACTAGGTCGCTCAGATCCTTTTGACTGTGAGGCGTGGATTCGTCAATAGAGCGTGTAT
>QFDX01002238.1:0-19525 GCA_003315875.1 Lactifluus piperatus | reverse complement strand
ATCACCCCTACCGAGCAGCTTGATCTTCTGGAAGCTTGATGGACTTACTTCGACCTAGTTGAAGGGCCAAAGGTGAAATGCATGATATACACAAATAGGTTGTGCACTTACAGACTTGACCTTGATTGAATTGCTCGAGTATGTGCGACGGAAAGCAGGAGATTTACCTTGCGCTGAAAGGGATGAATGGCTCTCAGAGACTTTGAGTAAAGTTGGTGTACTAAGAGTACGGGGGGCACGGTTTGAGGATGACACCGACGAAATCGTCTCGATTGAACTCGCGCCATCACCCGTAGCGGGACATGTTGCTATTCCACCTTCTGGCACTGTTGGCGGGACAATCGTTGCCGGGGATAAGAGACCATTTTTTGTTATAACAGCCGACTGTCGGGAACCAAGATTGAAGAGACCCTTAACGTTTGGTGCAGACGCGACACGCCTGATAAGACGAGACGCGGTAGCACCCATGGAACGGGTGGTGCGGGGTCGCTGCCCAGAAGAATGGGGAAGAGGATCAGGGAAAAAGTTGGAAGTCCTTGTTGATGCCGCTGTTGCAAGAGGATCCCCTCGCTCACGCGTGATCGAGTGTAGCTTTCCTGACTTTGATTTCGAACTGGGCCTCGTGTCGAAAGACGCGTCCGGGGAGGGAGAGACTAGTAGGGATGGCGCCGTGTTGTCTGGCGGAGTGGCCGGAATTTTTTCATTATTAGAGTCGGAAGAGTTATTGGAGGAATTAGACGAGTCTCGTTGAGGGGGAGGGATGAATGATGCGGGGGTCAATAGGAGGGTAGGAGTCGGCGGATTGGATGGGGAAAGGTCCGTGTTAAGGGACAAAGATGGAGAGTTACCAGCAAGAGGAAGCTTCCTTGATGAGTGACTTGCGATGCGGAACACAGACTTCCATGGGCTGGTAGGTGTAGATGGACTACTACGTGTTGCCCGTAAGTTATCCGTTGACCTTGAATGAGAAAAGATCCCGCGAGTTTGCAACATTTGGGTGGGCATAAGAAGTTTATGGAAGGGTAAAGTAAAAAAGTCAATTGGGATGGGGGGGAAGGGAGGTCGTGACTAGATGCGGGCGAGCGGAAGGCGGAGCGAGGGCGGGGGGTGTTGGGCGGTGAGGTGAGCCAAAGCCAAGTGTGGTGGAAAGCCCGCACCCTTCCCATGCCATAATCGGTAATTTCAATAACACATTTCCTATTGCCGGCTCAACCCCAATTCGTCAATTATGTAATTACTTATTTACCCTTTCCCCTCTATCACATTACAGTACAGAAATAGAAATCTAGTCACCTTTACAGTCCAAGAGAGTCCATGAACTGAACTACAATCACTGTACCATGTCACATTGCTCACCCAGTTCAGTCTGATCCCTGCAATTCAAGGCCGCAAGCCGAACAAGTTGTCTAAACACTAACATTCTTCGTTAGCTATAACTTGATTATGAGGGGACTGACACTGCTAGTCTCCTATCCTGGCTAATGTCCCACTTGGACAATTACGCTTATTCGGAAATTTCCATGTCGGTTCTGCTTTGCATATAGATCCGCTGTGTCCTAGACAACACAATGTGAAGATGGACGTGGCGTACATTTGTGGATGAACCAGAACCGGTGTCTCTCATATTAGGAACCGCTTGAATGCTCCCATTCGTAGATGACACATGATGCGGAAAGAAAGGGAGTCCGAGACGCCCAAGTACTCGTGCTTTTATTGCTCCAGCATGGCCGACAATTCCCATCGGGCCTCGTGGACATGGAAAGTAGATCGGCCGGTCATCGTACCTGTCCAGAAGGCCCAGCTATTCGTTGGACAAAGTCTTTTGATTTATAGGATCCCATGGACCTTAAATGTGCCACGCGCTCTCCAGGAGAGGGTGTTGACGTTCGTTTCCACAAAAGCAGCCGTCTACGCCAGGCGTTGCGTCACGAACGAATCCAGGGCCAATTGGAAAGCCACAGCAAATACCAGAGGCCCCAGTGGGTCAGAATGCGACCATGTCGGCCAAAGGGACCACCGCTGAAAGGAGAAAGACGTATATGCATTTAAACCCACTGATTTTCGCGCGGGTGTCACCACTCCGCATTAGACGGACAGGCGCCTGTGACGAATTACCCTCAAATCGATTTTATACTCGCACAGTCAACAGCAGCCGGGAGGCATCTGGCCGGGTAGTAAAGCCACGAGCGTTATGGACGAGTTATAAACGTCGTTTGTCAGGTAAAAGGGCAAGCGGTTGATCGATCTCTATTAGAGGTGCGCATCCCGAAGTCTACGGACAATGACATTGAGGATTACACACCTTTGGGGGGCTGAGAGGCGTCAGGCGATATATCCACTGTCCAACAGGAAGCGCACGATCGGCCTGCCGAGTGAACCAACCTCAGCCGTTTCCCTTACAATGGACGCGAATGTCGGAGCTGTGTCGTTCTTGGAACAAAAAAATGGATAAGTAGAGGTTACGGATGTGTCTTTTCCTCCGCACTATTTCTATCGAAATACAGGTTATTTCAGACGTGAGCGTCTCCTGTTCATACTAATACTCCTTCCCCTTTCCCATGTGTTAAACCCAACCCAACCCCCTCTCCGAACCTTGAACTGCCCCGATGAATTCTAGTGATTCGTCTCCTTCGGAATCCACTGCCTTACTTTCATCTCCCCATGATCACGACACAAACTGTGACCCTGAATATTCAAGTCCAGATTCCCAGGACCTGCTAGTCGTTGACATATCGAAGACGGATTTCTTTTGGGTTCTCGCAGGGCTATGGAGTGCTGTATTCTTAGGTGCTCTGGATGGTAAGCACAACGGGTACCGCTCTTCGCTCGCTGAGGAACCACTTCTAGGGACGATTGTCGCCACTCTAGCGACCCCCATCGGCAATGATTTTCGTAAATCTAATCAAGCCTCGTACATCGGAACGTCCTACTTGCTCTCTATGTGTTGTTTCACACCACTATACGGTACGTACAGTCACTTTTCGACAAGCATTCATCCGAGCCTGGACAAACTGTGTATTTATGTGCTTGTGTAAGGCCGACTATCGGATATCGTTGGGCGACGTGGCGCGATGCTGCTGGGTTTAACCCTCTTCGGTTGGTTGAATCCGTATTTGTAATTTTGAGTGGGCGACGATATCTGAAATCGAATGAATAGGAGCGGGTACTTTAAGTTGCGGTGTCGCCCCTTCAATGGAAGCTTTGATTGCTGCAAGAGCGGTTGCTGGCATGGGTGGCGGAGGGTCTGTATCCGCCTATGGACATTGTCACCGAAGGGCTAATCCACGGCTCCTTTTAGTATTATGACAGGTGAACACGTCATTCGTCCGGGTGATAATCTGCTGCTGACAAGTCGATCGTGCAGTATCGAGCGTGGCGACAACAGATTTGATACCGTTGTATGTCCCCACCGCTGCCATGTTTATTACGATCTAAGCCTCCATTCAGGAAGCAACGAGGATTGTACCAAGGCATGGCAAACATGTGAGGATCGTCTCATCCATCAGTCTCCGTCGTGTAATAAATTTGGGTAGCTTGTTTGGGCTTGGGGCAGCCGTCGGCGGCCCTTTAGGCGGGTGGATGAATGATACCTTTGGATGGTAGGCTGAACGGAGTTGTAATATGAATACAAACTAAAGCACAGATCCCCGTAGGCGATCTGCTTTTTTATTTCAGGTCAGTCTTATGTGCGCTTGCCTAACTCTGGGGTTGACATCGGCAAAATCTGTTAATTGAATAGATCCCCATCTTGGCCATCTCGTTCGTCCTGGTGGCATTGAAGGTTTCGATCCCGCTTTCTTCGGATGTAAAAAACCAATCGTTATACTCAAAATTGCGCCGTATGGACTTTGCTGGCTCTGCTACCCTTGCAGCTTCAATCGGCTGTCTTTTGCTTGCTTTTAGCGTGAAATCCACTGAGTCCTTTCCATGGTCACATCCCTGGGTCGTTGGCCTATTTATTGCGAGTGCAATTTTTGGCACGCTGTTTATTGTCGTGGAGGCCTGCTGGGCCCCTTATCCCGTTATGCCATTGTACTTAATCACACAACGTACTCCACTTGCCGTATCGCTGTCCAATTTTCTCGGCAGTATGGCTGCTTTTTCTATGGTGCGCTCCCGCAGACCACTGCATTTACTAACGTTCACTTATCATATTTAGATGTACAACGTGCCATTGGTATGCCTTTTTTGGAATGTCATGCCAAGCCTGCCCTGACTAAACTAGTACTTCACCGCGGTTCGTATGAACTCGTCAAGAGACGCAGGTAAGAATGTTCATAAATCAGTACGGATGAACTTTTACTGACTCATTGAAAGGTCTCCATCTTCTACCCCACGCGGTCAGACGATTTTTTTCATGTACACGTAATGTGCATTGACACGGCTTCAGATTGCAATCCCCACAGGGAGTGTTCTTGCGGGCTGGTCAGCTGATGCCAATAGTTTATCATAAACGGGTCGCCTTACAAGTCTATCTATCTTTTAGGGTCATGCGGCGAACAGGAAAACTATATACACTCACCCTACTGTCTGTACTTTGTGCCCTCTACGCCAATGTGAGGGTTGCGATGTGGAACGACAACTCATCAAAGTTGCATCTTTGGGGGGATGTCATCCCTCATGGGTTCGGGCTAGCAAGCATGATTACGACGACCCTCATCGTAAGATTTTTCCGCGATCTCCCTGTTATTTTACAGGCTAATTATATCCTAGGCTATCATCGCATGTGTCTCCAAAGCGGACGTAGCCGTGGCCACGGGTAGTAAGTATGGAGGGCTCTTCTCATTTGTTTGACTCACGCTATTTGCAGTAACCTACCTCTTCCGTACCGCGGGGCAAGTGCTCGGCGTCAGTCTCAGTGGTACTCTGCTCCAAGCCGTTCTCTTGTCGAAATTGCGACAGCGCATCCACACACCCGATGCAGAGGCTGTACGGTTCAGATTATCCCTTCCCTTTTGATCCTGATTGACCTGACTGCAAAACAATAATAGATTATCTCCCGTATAAGGTGAAGGAAGTTGTTGTTACGAGCATCGACGTGACATCTGAACATTTCTAAAGGCATTCCACTGACGTGATTCACGAGTTGGACCCGGCGCTTCGAAGATCAGCCATAGACTCCTACGCAGATGCTCTGCGCGTTGTCTTCATTTGTCAAGCAGCCCTGAACTTTCTGACCTTCCTTGCCTGTACCGCTATTCGAGAAAACCCATTACCGTAAGTGATAGCTTCCCCTCCCCTTTATATGTTTCTCATAATCCCACAAGTGGGACGCGCGAAGAGCAAGAATCACAATACCGGAGAAACTATGAGGCACGACAACAGACATCCGATGATGCCTAGTATTCTCAACGTATCCGTCGGCCCTGAAAACACTTTGCTGACGTTGGCGCCTGCTTTCCCCTCCGCGGTGACCTCAATGACACTCTCGAGTGGTAGCTTCGCATGCACGTGCCGGAGCATGTGACAGAACGGAATTTTTTTGAAGTATCGTTTTTATATCCCCCCAACCTCCCAACTCCGTCTATGCTGGTTGCTCTCTAGGGACATCCTAATCTGCTGATTATTGAGGAAATTTTTTACATTTGATACAAGGAAATAAGTTATACCACATTTGATTTGTCAAATAGTCACGGGTTTTTCCAGCTGTCACTACAGTGTTTCATGCCTCTTTGAGACAATCAAATATTCATGACCTCCGGAAATTTGCTACACACCACAAACTGACAATCCAAGTAGACAGTGTTTATGGTATACATGTAAGCTATGTACACAGCACCAAAAAACCGTTATCAGGTGATGTCAAAGGATGCGATGATGATGATCAGTGTGAAAAGTCGTTATCAGCCAAAACTGGTTCAATGAGACATGTCACATCAAGGCGCAATTGCCTAATTGGGATGATTACTGATCATTGTCGTTCTTTTCCCTGCCAGTGGGTGGAAGTGATCTGTGTTGTTTTTCCAAGTAGTAGATCTTCACAGTATCAGCTTGAACCACCAACTTCTTGGCAAAGAATCTGTTTCTTGAGTTCTTGAGACTTTGCCTTGTTCCCCATGGTATGCCAGAAAATGACTTGAATACTGTCAATATTTCCATTCCCAATTTGGCAAGCGTGATGTGACTTCATTTGATGCTCTATCTTGCTTGTATGAGCCCTTTTCCCAAATTTTGCACAACACATCATAAATATCATAAGAATTACTATCTCCAGTCCATTACACAAGGTGTAAGATCAATATGTTCTCCAAACTTTATATGAAAATGAAAGATTTCTCTTGTTATTCCATCATCAAGTTCCAGTTTTGGCTCAAAATCACCTACAATGTAGTTTCCTGGAATATCTACTGCATGTAGCTCTATATAATTGTGAACATGGGTACTTGTGAGCTATCTAATGGATATTAAAAAAAGTCCGAGGGTGTTTTCCCAAAACTGTGGCCACCAAAGCCATTTGTCTCATTGACCCCTGATGTCTCAATGAGGCATGAAACACTGTACCAGGGAAGAAGTACTTGTAAGGTGATGAACGGACACACGTACTCAATAGCAATCAGGCGAATGTTCAATGACAGATATTACCGTACTGCTCCCGGACATTACTGCACCCATCCGCATAACACCCGAGGCTGCGCCCATTACGGAAAGGCCGATATCTAATCAATGAGCGACGCGAACGAGACCTTATGGTGAAGACAGCTCAGCTTCGTCATCCTGAAATTTTCAAGATGGTCCATCTCTGTCGGCCATTCAGATTAGGTCAAATATATATATACAATGATCGATAGCGCATCCTAGCAGAATCAACAATACCTGATCGAAAGGTGTCACGTAAGAACAAGGGGAGGGGAGTCGTAACGTTATAAAGGAAATCAAAGATACAACAAGAGAAATGGAGGCAAGAGAAGCGGGACAGTGAGATAACCTATCTATGTTGTGGTCTGTTGGTCGGGAGCAATATCAACCATACGCAATTCGGGCAAGCCACGCTCCCGTCTCCATTTGTTGGAAATATTCAAAGTGTTTGCATCTACCAGGAATCTGTACGTCAAAGGGGCCACGATAAGCCGTCGTCAGAGCAGTATACAAAGAGGCATGAGAAAGTCATGCCAACGAACCCGTAACACCGAAGCCAAGTCTCGCCAATTTCCCAATTCGCATGAGCCAGGACATCGTCTCCATGTATGGTGACTGCGGACGCGAAATCATGCAAACAATCGACAAGACTGAAGCGGCCTGTGAAGCCCGTTTCAGCGCATATGGTTAGAGGGAACAAAGGGTTGTGACCGTGCCTCGAAGCAAAATCAGCCGATCGCGGAGGTCTGGATGGGGAATACGATCGATGACACTCTCTGTAAAATTCATCAGGAATGCCGGGACAAGGAAGACTAGAACCAGCTCATGTACCATGAGGAACAGTCCTAACAAGAGTGTCAAACTACCTAATGGGGCGCAGAAGGAGGACAAAAGTACCTCTGAACAAGCGTTGGACGAAGAGAAGCAGGAAGGCAATAAGCGCTATTTCTCTTGTAGTTATCCAAGTGATACCTTGAATGCCAAGGTGATGAGCAGATCAAAGTGCAAGGACGGTGATAACACAAACGAGATGAGCTTCTGGGCTTCGACGTTTTTAGGGTCGATGGGTTCCAAATCTTCGATAGAGCCCACGCTCGGCCGAGGTTGCTGTTGAATAGTAGGAGTGGATGCATTATTGACAAAAGGCATAGAGGTGATCGTGGTAGAATCCACCCCCATGTTGAGAGGTGCAACATATGAGTTCTGGTAGTTACCGTTTGATGGAGGTACTTGCGATGAGGCCGTCGGGTAGGAGGAAGGGGACGAAGGACCAGGGACCAACATCGGAGAACTATTGGGACCGCGCATCAGATCTGAGAATAGACTAGCATCTTGTGAAGGTCTGGCTGTATAGAGGCTACTTCCAGACGGAACGGTGTTCATAGGCATCAGGACTGGGAAGGTGTCCGTGGCACGGTCTGCATCGTCACGGTCGCCAAGGCCGCGCGCTTTCTTTGGGTTAGTGGTGGTGTCATCCTCTGATGGACGCTTCCGAGGGGCGGTCTGGGAATTTACAGCTGATGAAGTAGAGGCAGCTTGACTCTCTCGCTTTCGTCGCTGATAGCTCTCGTAAGCCGTATCAGTTTCGGACCTGTTGACGAATTTTTCAAAGTCCTGGACGGACCATCCTAGCTTGGAAAGCAAACCGCCTGCGCCGTCATCGATGAATTCGCTCAGACTGCGGAGCAAGCCACGAAGAACTTGGTTTTCGGCCATGAGGTCTTTAATAGAACAGAGGTTATGCAGAACATGGGGGCGGAAGGAAAGTTTTCAGCGTACCTTTGAGGATATTGCGCATCTCACTAAGGGCTTCATCTTTGCCTCCAGACAGAATCTCGACTCTTGCCTCGAGGTCGCGAATCTAAGGGGTGGAGATAAAGAGGGTCGTTATCAGGCTGACCCCATACCGGAGGGGAGAGAGGGAATTACGCGTTGTTGCTTGCGCAAGCGGAACTCGCGTTGCGCAATTCTGTTCTGGTCACGGCGTGCAGCCTGTGAACTGAGGAGTGTCAGACAATGCACGTAAGCACATAAAGTAGTGAATGATAACACACTTGGGATTTTTCTTCCTACCGGGCTTACCGGCAGGAGCGTCGTCAAGATGATGTTCTTGTGAAGAGTCGAGATCTGACTAGAGAGAGGATGTTTATGAGGAGGATGTTTGGGTAGCAGTAAATGGGGATTAGTAAATACATCAAATCCGCCTGAAAGGCTGCGATCCCTAGTGTGTCGCCTTGAATCTGTCATTGGTAGACGTCGAGGAAGAACGAATGCAAGATGATTTCCTATCAAAGAACTTGAGAGCAAGCGTGTGCACCCCGATGTCAGACACTGTATCGCGCACACAGTACTGTATCCGACTGCTGCGCTGTGCTGAACTTCGGCTTGAGCGGCCCGTCTCAACACGCTTACAAATTTATCCTAACTAATATTCCTAAAATAATTTAAAACCACCTAAAGCCTTGATCACCGCGCTTCAAATTGGACCACTAACGCAAAATATCAGTCAAGATCTCAGGGATAAAAATATAACTGAACCTACTTCGCTTTGTTCTCTTCTTGTACATGATACGATGTCCGCATTCTCTGCAGCGAATGGGCTCTCGAGGTTTAATGTCATTTTTCGCGCCACAATCTGCCATAGTACATTTAGCACAGTCGCGATGGTAGCAAATAAAAAAGATCCCTACCGGCACACAAATACTCCATCTCCTGCCTTGGAGGTGGCAAAAAGTTTACGTTGCCACCAGTGGAGCCTGTCTGACCTTGTTGCTGGTTCATGGTTATGGAAAAGGCCGCTTTGTCACGGTCGTCACGATGCGGTACGGGTAATAAGTCAAAAGTCGTGATCGTGATGCCAGTCGCGATCGCGACAACACTAAGCGGACAGCGACACCTTCCATTTACTGCATCCTCATGTTCGTTCTCTGACACAAGGTGTCAAAACCTTTTTATAAAAACGCATGTATCGCCTTTCGGCTTCCTGTTTGCACGTCCCTCCTCATCAGGCTATGCACCTCTCTGTCATTGTTGCAACATCACCACAGACGGGCGCAGGTCCTTGCCGTCACGCCCGGTGAAGTACAAAGCGCCCGCGGTAATTGTTTTACAACAAAAAGGCTGAGCCTCCATCACCTTTATCATATTGTCTCTTTTGTTCTCTTTGGTAAGCTGGAGACAAGGCCCAGGGGTGGAACTACCAACTGGAACGGTTACAGAAAAAAAAAGAAAAGAAAAAAATAGAGACATAATTCCGAGAGCGCACATGGGATTATGATTATGGGGCCAAGTCCGCAGTCCCAGTCCCCTTGCCGACCAGGATGACGAACGAGCGTCAGACCAACCGAGCTAAGTAATTATTGCATGCCCCTCGGGTGGCTGCGAACTGAGGCGCTCCACCCATCTGCGCAACCTGCTATGTTACCCATGTATCCTAACAACTGGCACCGCTCCCCGCTCATCCCGTTTCTAGGGAATGCCTTGCGCATTATATACCTTCCTCATCTCACCCGATCACTCTTCCTAGTTGCCCTGTTGCGACTACCTTTGGGCTCTAACTTGTATATCATCCAATGTCTTCTCCCCTTCCCTCCTTCGTAGAGCTCATGTCCTCTCTCGGACTCGAAGACCGCACGTCGTCGCTCCCTCGTCGTCCTCGGACCTTCCTTCGTCCCCGCTCTCATTCCAACGCTTCGTCCTCGTCTGACCCTGACGACGAGCGTGATCTTCCTCACCACCAGTATGCCAACACAGGCGCATACCTCTTCGTCCCCGTCGACTACGATCGGTGCGATCGGTATGCCAGCTCACTTGACATGGACATTCCTCGCGTCTCTCGCCAAAGTAAAGGCAGATATTCTCCGTACCCTATCGCTGATGTACGTAACCTCCTACAATGATTGGCCAAGCCGACAAATAGCTCAAATTCTATTGTTCTTTGCAGATTCCACGGAAAGGGAGTCTCCCCTCATTGTTCGAGTCGGGGAAGGCGAAGAGGGTACGCACCCCCCACCTGTGCTAATTGTTTCCATGGACGCTGACATTGATCATGCGATAGGCGCCCTCTACCTCTCCCCAGCATTCTCCCCCTTCCCGTGCTACTCGGGGACTAAAATCCTCTCCTAATGGTAGACTATCACCCCGTGCGATTGAGACGTGGCCACACGAAGCAGACTTGCATGCAACAACCCCTATCTCAACTTATTTGCGTCGCAAGTCGCCACAAATGTCGCCCATCTCGCCAACGTTCCCCCGGTTCGCATTTGATGAACCGATGGCACCCGTTGCCATACCCGCCCTTCCTGCACTCCTCTCATCATTCGTGTTTCCACAGCATGTGCAGGAGCCATCAGCCCCACGTGAAAATGTGGAGCCCCAAGTACTCATGGAAACAACTGTTGCCACTGATTAGCAATTAATTAAACCTCATTCATCTATCGATATCGGACTTGTTTGATTTTGCATCTTGCATCTTGGGACATTTGCTCTCTTCTCCACTCTTTTATTATGCTCCTTGCAGAAACAGACGTACGTCGATCACACCGCACGGTCCTTACAGGTCAGAAGACCTCGCATTAAACTTGTACAATCATTACAGCGTGTACTAATTATTCTTTCGTTTTGTCGACCTTTCCCATTCCTCTATTTCATCCATTAAACGAAGTAGGACAAAGGGTTTTTTTTTGACTAGCTATGTTCCCGACTTTATTTTAGTCGTGCATATTTTCGTCAGGACCCGGACATTCCTCCCGTATCTCATCGGAATTTTCATATTGTGTACCACACCAGAAGCAGTAGTAGTATTCCGCGCGCAAATAATGCAAAACGCGGTCCAGACGTTCTACAGGCTTTTGGTTCGAAAAATATCGTCAGTTAAAAATCGGAAGAACTGCGGTTTTGGAAGTTGTGGAGTAGGGTAGGCACAGGAACGAGAAGAGAGAGACAGGGCTCACATTCAAACGCAAGAACTGAACCACCTCATCTATCGCTTCCGGCTCCCATGGGTCATTCCCAGAATCCGCGTTCCTCGGGGGAAGATCTTCATCGTCGTTAGGTGATTTAAGCGAATCCGCACGCATTTGTTCTCTGAGCCGGTGGCTTTCCTCCGAGGTCTCTCCGCGCCAAGTAGACCCAGTCATCATCATCGCCTTCTCGACTAAAAAAACGTCTCGGAGGCCGGCTGGGAACGAGTCGGGATTGGTCGGGTCGAGCCAGAGTACATTGAACTACGTATAGCCATAGAGCCCAAGTGTGTGCACACGTCCAATATTGGTTCATCCGACGAGAAGGATATAAGGGGAGTTAGTTGTTTATGATGATGCACATAAAATCAACCAAATTTCTGCTGTACCTTTTTTCCTGCACGTTCGTCTAGGGTCGCGCAGGTTTGTTGTGCGGGGACTAGACGGGCTTCTGCACGTCGTTGCTCAAATCCGCGTCGTGTGCGGTCCCTGAAGGACTCCTGATTGACCTCTTCTGTGGCCTTGGCGACCTTGGCCAAGCGCTCGAGTTCAGGTGGTGACGGCGGACGTTTACCGAGACCGATCCCCTTCCTCCCTATAATTATATATATTGTTACAAAAATGACGTTTTAGCGTGCCCAAAAAATAAATAAAATCAGAAACGACCGGGAAAGAAAGGCGAGGAGAACTCCCGCAGGCACAAACGTCGCAAGCAAGAAACTTAATGGAGAAGAGGGGGGGCGAGAGAAAGAATGTGAACGTGCCTGACCATTCACTGAGAGGAAGTGGATTTGCCAACTGCCTCTCCTGCTTCACCGGTTGAGGGATTGAAATATCCTGGGACGGATCGACATCGCGGCACGGTGATGTGGGGCGCGTCGTCAGGGCTGAGGGAGGTGGGGGTTCAAGTAGTGATGAAGATGCCTCTGCATCGTCACCAACCTCAGTTGGCATACCGAGGGTTTGTCCAGGCCTGAAACCCATTCTTATCATCATAGAGAGGGCCTTGTTTTCTGGACCATGGCCAGAGGCCTTGTCATCTTCCGCACGTTCGAATAAACTCTTGGACAGCCCTTCCTCGCGCGATTCGAGTTCAAGTTGTCTACGGCTCTTGGTTCGGTTTCGTTCGTCTTTGAAATGGGACTTGCGTAAAGCTTCCTTCCGATTTTCAGAATAAGTTTTCAGCTTCTGGGGTTCAGCGACCGTAAGGAACTTGTCCGAGAGGTAATCTTCATCACTGTCATCGGCGGCCATTGTTAAGAGGTGATGATCATAAAAAAGTGCCGTAGTACATGTACGAAACTATGACACCCTAACATAACTCATCGACTAGAAAGAACCGCCACTACAGACCGACGAGTTTTCTCGAAGAGGAACACGCATAAAACTAAAACAAATAGCGTGCCGAAAAACACAACGGTCAGCACATAGTTTAAACAACCTTCCATCCTGGGAGAAGCTAATGGGCATTGAGAACAATGGCGGTCATCAGTCATGAAGTTTAGCGAGCTGAAAATTCTTGAGAACCATCACGCAGCAACAATGGAAACTTCAGGGGTGCCCCCCTCCTCAGCAGCAACCTCCTCCCTGACTTCCTCGGCCGGAGCATTGACAGCGACCTTGACGGCAATGGCGCGTCCGCCAACTTCTTTGCCCTCAAGAGCTTCAATTGCCTTCTTCTGCTCGGCCTCATCCCCAACATCAACAAAACCGTAACCCTTACTCTTACGAGGGCGTCCATATTGCCTGCGAACGATACGAGCAGAGACAACATTGATGCCGGCTTCAGTGAACAGAGAGGAGAGGGCTTCATCATCGATATTGAATCCGAGATTGGCGACAAAGAGCACCGACTTGGACGGTTCTCCAGTGGGTTCTTCGCCTGCGGCACGGCGGGGCTGGAAGTGGCGTCTCCTGCGGACAGACTTTGCCTCCCCCTCTGAAGTGGCAGCTGCGGGCCCAGCATCGCCATCAGCGGCCTCGGCGCTAGCCCTTGGCTTCCTCTGGAAGAGGATGAATTGTGATGAATAACAGATCACCTAGCTAACACCGCATACGAAAACTCACCGTAGGCTTTTTCTTCTTCTTCTTGGGTTTAGGAGCTTCGCCTTCGGCAACAGTAGCGTCTTCTGGCTTGGCTTCGCCATTGGCCTCGGCTTCAGTAACCTCGCCGGGGACGGCCTTGGAGCCACGCCTGCCCATGCGCCTGCGAGGTTTCCAATCTCTCCTGTCCCTTTCTTTCTGATCAGCCGGCTTGGCAATTTCAACGATGATCTGGCGCTCATCGAGTTCCTTCTTGTGGAGAACATCGACGGCTTTCTGGGCGGCTTCGGCTGTTGAGAGCGCAACGAAACCGTAGCCCGCCGGCCTGTTTCCGCGCATAATTATATGAGCAGAGACACTATAGCCATGGGGCGGTATTATGAGTATTGCAATTATGGACGATGCTGTGGCACCAAGGAAACAGAAGATCCAAAAGGAAAAAAAAAACGTACATGTCGCTCTGAACGGGCTCGAAAAACGCCTTCAGCCCTTCATCCGTGGTAGAATACGCAAGATTTCCGACGAAGACCTGTAGGGAGGAAAGAGATAAAAAGGTTTCAGTGAATAAGAGGTATAACTTACCTTGAAAGAGGGGACTTCTTCGGTCTGCGTAACCGGAGGCACGCCTTGCTCAGTGACGGGGGCGGCGGGGGCGTCAGACATTTTTATGGAATTAAGAGACAGAAGTAGGGAATAGCTGGTGATGAACGGTGAACCAGTTTACTGTTGTCAAACTTTTTTGATGCTCGACAGGTTAAAAGGGAAAAAAAAGAAAAGAAGAAAACTGCGCACTAAAAAAAGTAATCGCCGCCAAAAAAATTTGATTTGATATTGTGTGAATATATGCGCGGTTGCAGGGTAGATTATATAAGCTTATCTATCTTCTCTTATAAAACCTCAATCGCTGGCGACCACTCATTTGAGTTGTCAATTTGCTTGTCTGTCCCCTTCCCACTGGCCAAGGAGCCTTTCACGTTCATTTATCTCACCCCATCCTTCACGATGCCCTCCGTTAAACTCCTTTTCACCTTCCTTTCTCTTGCAATTGTCAATATTTCGTTCAACTCTCTTCCCACTTATGCTCTGGCCGTGGAGCGTGGTCATATCGCTCGTTTCAACCCTGCCCATGCCGGCATTGCTAAGAAAAAGCGCACTGCTGCTCGTTGCCAACCTCGCCCGGTCGACAGCTCCTCTTCATCTGAACCTGTAGCAACTACATCCAAGCCAGAGGCACCTGCCGCCCCTACTACCTCTTCTCCCGCAACAACTACACCCAAGCCAGAAGCACCTGCCGCCACTACTACCTCTTCACCCGCAGCAGCTAGTTCCCCTGCCCCTGCCACTTCCACCAATAATGGGGGGCGGAAGGTTGGTCTCGCTTGGTCGAACAACGAGGACAAGGACATGAGCCACTGGGAGAGTCCTCACACCCAATAGTGCGTGCCCAATTCATCTTTGCCTCTCGTATCTTCAATGTTCTTGTTCAGCATATACAACTGGAAGTTGTATGGTTACGGCGACGTCAAGCCTGAAACATTTGGGTTGACATTCATCCCTATGGTTCATGGCGTAGACGATGCACCCAACGTACAGAGTGTCGTAGATCAAGGTAATTACAAGATTGTCTTCGGGTTCAACGAGTAGGTTTTTCTTTTTAGCTCTTTATCCACCTAATCGCCATTGACGCGTCACCAGGCCCGAATTGAACGGTATAGACCCCGGCTATGCTGCTCAGCTCTGGCGGCAGTACATCGAGCCTGTGCATAACCAAGGCGTCAAATGTATAAGCCCTGGGATCACGAACTCCCCCATGGGTATAAATTGGCTGAAACAATTCATGCAAGACTGCCAGGGTTGCCATGTTCGTTCATATTTGCTTTAATTGACCAACCCTGACAAATGCCTCTAGGTTGACGACATAGCTGCCCACGCCTACACTACGGACGCTCAAAGTGTAGTAGACTACTTGAACGAGGTACACACCACCTTCGGGCGGTCTGTCTGGCTCACGGAATTCGCCTGCCAGGTCAGTTTTCTGCCGCTTGTATTACCTGAGATGATAGCCGAGTCAAATGTCATCGTAGGATTTTTCTGGTCAAAATCACCAAGCCACTCCGGATCAGGTTCATAATTTCCTTGAAACGGTCCGGAATTTTGCGGAGGAGCAACCGTGGTTGATCGCGTACTTCTGGTTTGGTAAGGTCTCCTACATCCAATAACATCACACTTCTAAGCAGCATTATAGCTCCGATGACGCGCGGTGAGATTGGAGCAAACAATGTCAACCCTGACAACTCGCTCATGCAGGACGATGGTTTGCCGAATGATCTTGGGAATTTCTACCTTAATCCTTAGATGTGTTTGCAATCTATACCATACCTTGATTGGTTTCTGGTTTCTCACCCTCCCTATACCACCCGGTGCTTGGAGCTGGTCTACTCGTAGTTTTTTTTTTTTTGAACTTTGAACAGTTGTGTATTTTCTTTACCTCGCCGGGAGCGCGTTCTGTGATGACGTAGTACGGAGTACTAGCGTGGGTCTAATCTGTTTTAACGTTACCTTTGCTCGAACACGTGAGAATGATGCGTATGACTATACCATCAACCATCAGGCAGCTGTTGGCCTTACGGAATCTGGACGCCTACGCTGGCCCTTCGTCTCCCCGGTTAAGTTGCTTTCTCGAAAAGGCGCATGCTGATGCATGCCTCAAGAGGGCCGACACCGGGTGGCTTGTCCTGGCGGTGTGCACAACAAGTCTACGTCCACATCATTCAGTTTTCCTAACTGCGGACTAGACCTGCACGCTGTTGACGGCGAATGTTCCATCATCTGTCGGCCATCTGTATCGCGTCGTAACGCATTCTGAACAGAACGTCCAGAATTCTGTGCGCAAAGCAGCTCTCATGCGTGAAGCTGCACTCAAAAGTACCGTCTTTGTTGGGGTACCTCGTGTATCTAGTCCCAAATATCCGATTCGCAAGGACTGTCCCTAATCTTTTTTTTTTTTTCTTGTTCCCACGTACAGGTTATCGGGGCTCTCGCGGGACTCACAGGCGCGTTTGAAGCGGACGTGAAAGCCGGTCTGCGGACTGAGTCACGGAGGTGCGTTTGGTGCACCTAACAATAAGCGCGCGGGGGGGTAGGGGGATTGACCTGCCCTTAGAACTGCCAATCCAGAAAACATCGAGGCTCTCACCGCTCGTGGGATGGCCCTCTGGAATTCCATCTACGAACCGCACGCATCCAAACTGTACAACAAACTGGGGTCGTATCACCCTGACTTGATCTGTACGTTCCCCCCTCCCCCCCTACCCTTCCATATCCCCCAATCCTCTCCGGCCTTGCTCCCGGACGGACCCATGTTTGACCGATGTGGAAAGTACAACAAGCTCACGCACGCGTATAATTAGTATATATATATATTAGCACTTTCTGACGCCCTCTCGATCGTGATCTTCATCCATGTTGTTTTGTGCTTCTGCGAGGTTTGTCGAATGTCGGTTGTTGACGAACGCCCTTTTTCAGCGTTCATTATCCAGTCCTACGGCTCAATACTGTCACCGCTTCCCGGAGCAGATGAACAAGGCAACCTTAATCGCGCGTTGGGATCCGTCGTGGCCGTGGCCTGTCTGCGCAGCGAAGGCCGCGTTGGACCGCAGCTTACGAGCCACGTTTTCGGTTTGCTCAAGGCGCGCACGGCGGAAGGACTCGACGAAGAAGGACGTTGGTTGGCGAGCGATGAGGGAACGCAGTGGGTCATAGAAAGTGTCGATACACTCTTAGACGTGGTCATTGCTGAGAGGGGTGATTGATTGACCCTAAGAAGCCAAATTTGAAAGGCCTTGCGCCACACATCATGTCACAACTGTCCTTTGATATTGCATCAACAGCGAACACGAGTTCCCATACCGTTCCTGAGAGAAATACTTCAAAAAGAAATACATGTGGGAAAGTCGGACAACCCGCGTCTGATGCGTGTTCAAAACACGTTTCTCCGGGCAGGCCTTGCCAGGGGTCCAACCAAAAAGTCACACGGGGATACGTTTTCTCGATGGAACTCGGTAGTAGGTGCGACTTTACATATGGTCAGCTAAGACACGAGTACATTGGAAATGACAAGTTAAGTAATTGCCCCCACGCGACGCCATACACAATTTCAGGCCAGCCCTCATTAAATATTGTCCGAGAGTCGGGAGACATATTAGAGATTGAATGTCGACGCGAACCTATAGAGCATCGCTGTCACCGTCACGGTGTCCATAAGCGGAGGGTGCATCTGGTTACATTCGGCCCGGGTCAGCCATTATGGTGGATTGAGATAGCTACTGTTGGACATACCACAACGCCTGCGCCAGCAGAACGGACAAAATGAAGCTCCGCATAGACATCCCCAAGTCCCTGATAGCGAGTCGGCCGAGTCGGGCGAACAAAAGCGATCACGTTATTATTGGGGTCTAGTAACTGGACAAAACAGTTGGGTCAGGTGCCATCGCCCACGGATCGTGATAACTGCAAACTGACCACGATGTCTTGGCTGTTAGTGCTTGGTCTCCATCTGTATTGGAAACCGTCGGGACCGTTAAACACTCTCGAATTCTGGTTCATCAAGAGGGTCAGGTGGGAAATAATCGGGGGAGACTGAAACACACAGGCACCCGCGGGTCCCGGCGCACCAAATCAGCCATGGGAACATGATTCTATGAACAAGAAGAGCGTAAGAAAGACGTCAAATGCGGGGCCTCGTTGGGGCGAAGGGCTAACCTTCCCGATGACAGCGCGTCCTAGACCACCACCAGTTGCCCATTCCAGTTTGGCCACTCGGTCCTCTTTGTTTGCGCGTATCGCACGCCAAACAGTAGTTGTACTCTGGCCCTGTGGATTGGTTTCGGTCTGGAAGGGTGAATGAGGACAATCGGGGTTCATGCGATGTTGGTCGAACATACTTGGAATCGGTAGACGACGCCCCATGGGCTGAACAACTGGCTGTGACGGGGGTCCTGAGATGTCCAGGAGAGCACGTCGTTCTGATTGCCAGCCATAGTAAAACAAGTGAGAATGAGGGTTGGAAAAGGTGATTACACTTGTGTTGGTCTGGAGAACTGGCAGACTCTGGAGCCCATCGGTCAAGGCATTTATATCCATCCGGGGGAGGGGACGCACTCATGCAAACGGGTGATGGTGAATTGTTTTGATCGAAAACGTGGTGGACATAGTGACCAACCGATAAAGAGAATACAGGCCTTGCAGCGTGTCGGCACGAGAAGTGGGCTGGCAGACGTGTCCAGGAGTGTTGCTCATTGGAGCGAGTCTCCGAACCATTCAGGTCATGGCAAACTTGATCGAAGCAACACGAGGTGGAAGTAAGCGCCGAGCTTGGGAGGCAGAATACCAATAACTACATTGCCCGCGCATAAGCGTGATCAGCCCTGATTGAACCGATGGTGAAGACGATGACATCCACCACAACGAGAAAAAAATTAAAATAACTACGTAAAGAGAAAAAAAATCGCGGTGAGCTCGCAATGGCTGAGTGGGGAAAAGGAATAAATTACTCACCGCCTAGAAAGCGGCCTCTAACATGAGGCTGCGGAGAGCAAACAGAAATGGCAACTAGATGCGGGAGTCTGGCGCCCCCTGCGGGGCATTCCCCGGGTCGCGTCTCAACTCAAAGAGCGTGTACGCAGCGTGTCAACAATACCTTGAACAGCACAAAGGCGAGGCGTGGCGATAAGGAACTTTTTTCTCCTGGCCGAAATACCCAAGGCCCTTGCCGCCGCCACCGCCGCCACTGCAGACGCAGCTGTTTCGAGTGACGTGGACTCGGACTGAATCACCGAGACCCGTTCACGACATGTTAAGAGAGCAGGTCCATCCAGGTAGGGAGTAGTGCATCTACTTGCAAACAGCGATCCGACGTGTCCGCGGCTCTTATTTCAATCTCGGGA
>QFDX01002233.1:0-21048 GCA_003315875.1 Lactifluus piperatus | reverse complement strand
TACGTTAACCAGGCCCAGGGTGGCGGGATCCAGCACGGGTATGGTGGCGATCCGTTCCCGCCTCAGACGTACCATGGATCACCTTACGCGTATGACCCTACCAAGGGCTTTGCTCCTGTACGTACACCCAGCCGTCCTTCTTTCACAATACTAACGCCGATCCTGGCATATTTAGCCCTTCGGCGCGCCGCCGCAGTACGTGCCACCACCTGGCGCGCCTCCAATTTCATCCAATTACAAGGGTGGAGCTATGGCTTGAGAAAAATGTCGAAACGGAATATCTTAGCGTTGTGAAACCTCGGGTTTCGTACATGGGGTTGCTATGCCATCTTGCTTGTTATTTCTGTTGTTTGCAAAACATGTTGTATTATATGCGGATCTTGTACCATGTACTGTCAAAGTGCCTTTGGATTGCTCGTAAACGTTGCGCTACTATACTTTAATAATAACCTTCATTGTAAATGTATACTCACAATAATGTTTCTTTGAACACGGGTTGTCATAGGGTTTCCAGAAAATGAGAGGCTGTGTCAAAGGATGTGCATAGATTTTGTATTATAAAATTGCCTATAAGCGTGCTAAGGCCCTTGTACTGTCCAGCCAAATCACCTTCTCGGGTAGATGGAGTCGCCCCCTGTTTAACCAGCAGCGTCACGAGGACCTTTGCCATAATTATTACATACCCGTATACTAAGCAGTAAAAGCATCCGAAGCTGTTGAGTGGTTTGGTAACACACTTAGACGCCAAGGCGCGCCGAAACCACGATGTGACTCATGTGACCACTGAATCGGCGAACCTCATCATGCGCAACCGCCTTATCCACCCACCGACCGGTGCTCATGGTGTTTGAGAAATTAGGTACAGAAGACGAGCGGCTGTTTGGCTCCCTTACAGAGAGCTTCAGTGTGGGATGGGAAACTCGCTCAGGCGAGAAAAATGTCATATCATGGGTGATGCCGTAGTACTGCAGCTTTTCTGGGAACACCGCGTCAGTCGCACCTGACGAAATCTGTGAGCAGAGTCAAAGGCTAAGAGAGGCCAAACGCACAACAAACATACACGCTATCCAATCGCGTCCAGTAATCCGACTCCTGCTCGATGATGTTGATGTTGTGTAGCGCAATAAAGCTGAGCACATTGGTGCCCTCCTGTTTAGCGATTGAGTGTGGGCACAAAGAAGCATGTTCGACTCGGAGGCACTCAACCGCGATCCGATCTTCCAAGCACATATCCACTGCAACCTGGCAGCAGACACACGCAGCCTCGACAGGCAGCCGGACATATATACGTATGCGGTGGTGGCAGAGGACGAATGAAATCCCAAGGGTGCGTAAGAAGAGTGGGAGTTGGAGCGTCGAATTACCGACCGTGTTCATCGCTGTGTGCCCATCGAGATACTGAAAAGAATAAGAATATCATATATTCTAGTATGCTCACACGGGATAGGAAAAAAGACGTACAGGGTGATGTTCATAGAGCTTCTCTAGATCTCTATCCATTGGTGTTACTCACCTGGGCCGCTTAGGTCCGTGCGGCGTACCCTGCGCTGTCGAAGAACTGCCCGGCTGGTGTCCGGTTGTCACTTGTGGCTTGCATATAAATACGCGCGGGTGATCGTTAAACGGGCCATAGATCTCGCACGTGAGAGGCCTGAGTGAGGAAATCGACCGTCAAGGGCGGGGGCGTACACTGCACGCGAGGAGGAACCGAGGGAGAGATGGAAGCCGCGATATGTATGCTCGGGCGTCTGGCGGCAACGGAAGACGCAGACAGCACGGTGAGAGCGATTGGAGAAGTACTTGGTGGGGAGAGGAATGGGGGGGAATGGAATACGGATAGAGGTATAAGGGCCACGAGCATTCACGTGGATGAGAGTGAGCACAAGCACATGACATGCTGTACACGCCATACACAGCCCACTAACACGAGGCGGATGGTACTTGGGCGTTCGATCCTTATGCCATCGTTGTTACCTGCCTGATATGCCCGGTTGCCTATCCACTACGATTTGTCTTCCCGTTGCTAGAATATTTGTCCGATGTGCCCAAAGGCGTGAGTCTCAAAGCTCCATGTTCCTTTTCGTTCACCAACTTGTAGACAAATAGAGCAAACTAGCAAGAGACGGCACTCACCTATCTACATCTTGAATGACGACGCGCTCCTCCATATTTTCTATATCTATAGCCTGCACATCCAGGATGAATACGAAGACGAGGATGGCAGAAATATGCACGATTGGAAGCGCCAGCGTTGGTGGTACAAGCTGACTCAGGTTTCGCAACGCTGGAGATGCCTCATACTTGCATCGAGAACTACATTGGATCTTCACCTCGTCTGCACCTACGGGGTGCCTGTAGCAGACATGTTGACACATTCACCGCCCTTGCCACTCACCATCTTTTATGGTGTTGATCGCACAATGACAGCAGAGGATGAACAGGGCATGCTTCTCGCGCTCTCGCACCGTGATCGTGTGCGTCGTATTCTCCTCCAGATGCCAATTCCAAATTTGGAGAAGATCATCCCAGCTATAGACGATCAATTCCCAATTCTGGAACACCTGTTTATCGAGTCTCTGACAAAAGAAGAGACAAGTTTGGCACTTCCCATAACATTTCAAGCACCAAATATACGCCTACTCAATCTATGGTACACAGCCCTTCCAATAATATCTCTTTTACTCACATCTACCGGCGGACTTGTCGACTTGATGCTTGGACATATCCCGCGATCTGCCTATTTCCCCCCCAATTATATACTCTCACGGCTTTCACTCATGCCCCAGCTGGAAAAGCTAGCGATTGGATTCCACTCACCTCTTCCTAACCGCGATGTTATCAGGCAACTATCGGAAACCCCAATTCTGGCCCACGTCACTCTTCCTAACCTTCATTACTTTCAATTTCAGGGTGTCAGCGCTTACCTGGAAGGCCTTCTGGCTCGGATCAGCATCCCCGTCCTCAGCGTGTTTGATGTCAGGTTTTTCCATCAACTCACCTTCACCGTTCCGCGGCTCTTCCAGATCATCCAAATATCTGAGAACCTCAGATTCAACGATGTTCAACTCGCTTTTTACACCGATTCCATTCGTCTAATCCTGGATCCGCATCGAAGACTGTATGAACTCCCCTTGGACTTGACGATCATGTGCAGACACTTCGACTGGCAGGTAGCGTCAGCGATACAGATCCTCACTACACTTTTACCAGCGCTCTCTGTCGTGGAGGCACTCACGCTCTACTACGAGGAGCACAATCAGTCAGAATGGCACAACCAAGTCGACCGCACACAGTGGCGCGAACTTCTCAGGCCGTTCACCAACGTGAAGGTTCTTCACCTGGAAAATGAACTTGCCGAAGGACTTTCTAATTCTCTACGTACTGAGGATGGAGAGATAACTCTGGAGGTCTTGCCTAATTTGGAGGAGATCACTTCCGAAGGCGATGACGGTGGAGCATTTACCTCATTTATAAGCGAACGACAGGCAGCTGGCCACACTGTGCGCCTGGAATCCCGTTGGGGTGAATCAAGGATCGTGTCAAGGGAGAGCGCGGAAGCAAGCGGCCAGAGTGACTGAGATCTATTCTGAACATTGTATGTGTTATCTCTCTCTTCATCTTCAACTTGTTCTCTTACTCCTTCGCGCATGAATTTACCTTCTCTTCTCTTGCCTACCCCCAGCCCCTCTTCACCCGACGTCGAACGCATCTTTCGTTTCAAACCAGCTCTCGACACAACGACTTGCCCTAAGCGTCAACACGCCACGCCTTCACAATTCTTTGTCTCGCATCGCTGAGCACCTTTGTGCCTTTACTGTAGTATTTTCTTCTGTATTTGTTCTGTCTATGTACTTAAACTGTTCATACTCTCCTCTATGAATATCCGTGCAGTTGTGTTTGTGTCCCTCCAATCGCTTGTGTGGTCCGTAAGGTGCTCTCCCAGCGATTTCCAGTGTATCCAAGAACCTAATTTCAGCGGCATCTCACGACGGAAACCTTCTACCCCTCGTATCACCTCCACCGATCTCACTGCCGATGTCGACAAAAGTCATTTGAAGCTCTTCGATCATATCCCTGTCCTTGTTTTCTGCTCGCTCTTCAATATCCCGTCTGAAGGGTGTAGCGAGCTTTCCGTTGGTTAGTTCGTTGCATTGGGCTTGTGAGCCAGAGTCTCGGTAGAGAGTGGCCGCTTGGCGAGATCTCGGACTTTTGCACAAAGCGTAAGTATGCGCGATTTGTAGTCACTCATCAGCACTTTGAGTTCCTTATCGTGCAATTCCCTTGTCCGGTGAAGCGGATTGTGGAGAGGCGATCTGACGGCCTTCGCGAATGGCCATTTAGCTCCCCTACGGAGACTGCTGTCCGGGAAAGGAAGCTCGCTCACGCGAGAGAGATGTCATGTTGATGAGGAGGTCGTGGTACTTCTGTTTGTCCATGAACATGTGAACACGGCGTCACTCGTACCTGGCAAAATTCCCTAAACAGTGGGACGGGCCAAGGCACAAAAAACGTATACGGTATCCAACCGCATCAAGTATGTGATTCATACTCGAGCAGCGTTGATGATGCGTAGCGTGATGACGCCGGGCGCATCGATGACTTCCTTCTCTTCAACCTTTGGCGTGCATGCAGGGAAAGCACTCTTGAGGGGCTCAGCCGTGATCCGATCTTCCAAGCGCATCTCCGCTGCTAGCTGGTAGAGGAGTCACGCAGCGTCAACGGGCTGCTGTGCGGAGAGACCAGTTAATGGAGCGTGGCAGACCAGGGATGCATATGAACCGTAGCAGTTCGAGCGTCGAGTTTCCATCTGCGTATACCATCGTGTCTCCGTCTAGATACACAAAGAAATAACACTGTCATATATCCAAGTATGCGCACACGGGATGAGAAAAAACAGACGCACGACATAATATTCATCGAGCTCCTCTAGACCTATCCATTGGTGCCATCCACCTGCTCCGTTTCGGTCCATGCTACACGCACCCTGCGCTGTCGAAGAACTGCCATGCTGGTGTCCCGTTTCATCTTGGGGTTCGTGTACGAATGGATGCGAGTGATCGCCAACCGAGTCTAAGATATCATACACTCGAGCCCTGCGCGTGGAGACATGCCACCAAGAGCTGGGGCACACAGTGCACGTGCGCGAGGAGGATGCTGAGAGTGGAGAGACGGAAGCCGCGTTGCGCATGCTTGGGCGAGTGGCAGGAGCGGACGACGCAGACGCGACGGTGAAGACGATTGGAGAGATAGTTTGTGGGGTGAGGCTTGGAGAGGAATGAGGTAGAGGATAGAGCGGTAAGGCCACAAGGATTTACAGCCAGTGATGTGTTGTAGTCAAGTCACCAAGCTCACGTCAGCTGGTCAATTGACCAGTCAAAAGCGAATGTCAAGCCCTTTAGGGTGTAAGATAAGATAAGATAAAGATAAGATAAGATTGCAAACAGTTCAAGCCTTGTCTCGCTTCACCATGCATACAAGTGATGGATTTCGGCCGATGAAGAGGCCACGATCGAGCGCCGCCAGGAGCGGGCTCGCACACAGTGTCATGCAGGGGCGATCTGTTGGCAAGGAGGAGTGCCACAGATTGCGCATATTTGGTTTGGACCGCGAGGGTACTCGCGTATTTGATTTTGATCCTTTTGCGGCTTTATCTTATTTTATCTGTTCACTTATCTACATAGATTGCTAGAACGCGGCATCGCTGTGCCACTGCGATGCCGCCACAAACCCGCGACAGCGGGCGTCAGATCAAGCGCGATGGCGCGGGCCTAACAGGCATCGGAGCGTTGACCGACGCCGCTACCTGATGGCCTACATATCCTTTTTCTTTCGCTACTTACAGTTTCTTTTAGGTACTTACTTTCATCTTTCAGATTCTTTCCTGATCTTTACTTAGAGACGCGTGGCGTCCACATTACCGTCTATTTCCTTATGGTATAGGTTAGGATCTTTAGCTACAGTGTCTTGTAGATAAAAGGCCGAGGTGACCACCCTCGACCGGCGTCCAGAAAATCCTCCTTCTTCTCCTCTCTCGTGTGACGCGCGGCGCGATCTCTTCTACCTACTTCTGCAAAATTATCCAACAAGTTGTGCACATCAAATATATTTTTTCTATCCTATCCCCACATTGAGCCACTGGACTTGCCAGCAATTCGCCACGGATGGCTCTTATTATCGGCAAAACAACTGCAACAAAATGCTTGGTATGTTGAATATCATTTTGAAGCGAGGACGTCATCTTGGTGTCTTAACCGGTATATGGATCAAGGTCGGAGACCTGATGAAATAAATGGCAAGTAGCACCATAGCAGCTTGATACATGTATTTCCTCCAATTACTACTATGGTCAATGGCACCCTGTCTATTCCTTCAAGTTCTAATTCGGAACTCATACCGTATATAGCAATATCATATATAGGATGTTTGTGCGCAGGTACAGCGACGAGCAAAGCTCGTTGCCAGGTGGCTTACAGTCTTTGTCGTCATCTGACTAATACCATCAGCGCGCAGCAGCCTAGCGCCGACCCGCGCCGTCTTACCCGTGACCAAAATACGGCGGATTTACCCGAACGACCCGAAACCCATGATATTCCGAGTCCCAGGTCCTTTATGCGTTCTTCAAGGCCTCTGTCTCAAAACATCAATTTCCAAGTTCTTCTCTCGCGAAGCTCGTTCGTTTTGGGAGTCGCGTCATGACGCGTGTGGTCACGTGTAAGAGTGGGGCTCTGCTAGGTATCCCGAGATTCCGAGTCGCCTACGCTTCCCTCCAAGTCATATACTCATGCGGCTTTCACTTCTACCCGAGCTGGAGACGCTTGAAATCGGATTCCACTCGCCTCTTCAAAACCACGATGTTTCGCGATATCCCAATACATGAACCACATCATCCGGAGTTCTCCCCAAACTTCGCATCCCTGTTCTCGGCGTCTTCCAAGTCTTGCTTTCAACCAACTCGTCTTCACTGTTCCAACGCTGTTGCAGTTTACGCAGACATCAGAGAACCTTAGTTTAAGGGCGGACCTTGCGTGTCATGTGCACACACCTCAAGTGATAGAAGTGCGGATCATCTGTGCACTTTCGCCAGCACTCTCCATTGTGGATCAACTCATTCAGCAGGTTGCAGATGCTTCGTGTGCAAAACGAACTCGTCGGACGGTTTTCTTCTCTACCTTCTGAGGATGGATAAGTGACTTCGGAAATCTTCTCGAATCTGCTGGAGCTTCGATATTCTCCGCTGGAAGCGGTAATGACGACCCATCTGCCCCTTTTATCAACGAATGAGAGACAGCGGGACACCTGGGCGCCTGGGATCTCGTTTTTTATGGCGGCCAGTAAGTTTGCGAGCAAGGCAGCTAGCGAACATGAACATCCTCGGGGGTCTGGCAGCAACAGAAGATGCAAACATCGCGTCGGTGGAAGTCATTGGTTGGGGAGCGTTCAATTGGGGATGAATGGAGGATATAGATGTACGAGGGCTCAAGCGCTCAAGTTTTGCACGAGACTGCAGCGCAGGCAAATGTCTTGACAAATTGTATAATATAAGCATACGGGGTATTCTTTAAACTACAGTATTTCCCAACCGACACTGAGTTGACGCGTCCGCGGATGAGGAAACTCACAACAATAGACTCGTCTACTTAGTAAAACAAACGAGTTCATCGCTACAGCCTGGCGCTTTCGTAAAGGGCAAACACAAGCCCGAGAACGTCCCGCCAGCCCCATAACACGACACGCGCACATGGCCATCGTACTCCTCCCCAAGCCACTCAACACATTGCGCGTTCAGGGTGCCCACCGGGCCGAACACGTCACACGACGTCAGCTCATCCACCATCTTCCAATCCTCGCCAGGATCAGGGAGCAGCGCGGTGAGGTTGTTCCAGAAGTGGGTCTGCACATTCAACGCGCCGCCTGACGTATGCAACAACCGTTGCGTCATCCTGCTCTTGCAGTGGCGTACTGGTACCACATCATCTCATACTCTTTATTGCCATCGCTGTAATCATTTATCAGAATCAAGTCGACAGTGGCGCCATGTCAGCATAATGCCTACCTACGTTACGGTTATGACCGTACCGAGTCCGCCATGATAGGGCGACCTTCGATACCGTCAACGTGGACGCGCGTGTGCACAGCGCCATCAGTATCAGCCTGCTCCTCGGCATTGGACAAGCCATGATTGTTACGCCACGTGCGTCCACTTGTCTCGAGCCCCGCACCGGCCAAACACCCACTTCGTAGCGCTTCCCGGCATTCGTGCATGTACAACGCGGTGCATGCGCGGCATTGAGTCCTAGTATACGGTCGAGCTCATGACACTGTATATCATGCAATTTTTATCGCATAATAGGTTGCGGGCTTGACAGGGAGCCGATGTGAAGCGACCGTGCAGAGACAACATAGAGAGAGGTTGTTTGGCTCCCTTACAGAGAGCTTCAGGGTGGGACGGGAAACTCGTTCAGGCGAGAATGGTGTCGTATCATGGATGACGTTTTAGCACTGCAGCTTTTCCGGGAACACCGCGTCAGTCGTACCTGACAAAATTTGTGAGCAGGTCAAAGGCTATGAGAAGTCAAAGCACAACAAACATACACGCTATCCAATCACATCCAGTAATCGACTCCTGCTCGATGATGTTGATGTCGTGTAGCGTAATAAAGCTGAGCACGCATGTTCGAGGGACTCAACCGCGATCCGATCATCCAAGCACATATCCGCAGCAACCTGGCAGCGGACACACACAGCCTCGACGGGCAGCCAGACATATATACGTATGCGGCCGTCGAGGAGGATGAGTCGGTGTCGAGTGAAAGCCCAATGATGCGTAAGAAGAGTGGGAGCTGGAGCGTCGAATTACCAGCCGTGTTCATCATTTCGTCCCCATAGAGTTACTGAAAAGTATAAGAATATCATATATTCCAGTATTCTCACGAGAGATGAGAAAAAAGACGCACAAGGTGGTGTTCATAGAGGTCCTCTAGATCTCAATCCATTGGTGTTACTCACCTGCGCCGCTCAGGTCCATGCGTCGTACCCTGCGCTGTCGAAGAACTGGTCGGCCGTCGGCTGGTGTCCGGTCGTCACTTGCGGCTTGCATGTAGATACGCGCGGGTGATCGTCAAAAGAGCCATAAATATCGCACGCGAGAGCCCTGAGTGAGGAAATCCACCGCCATGGGAGGGGGGGTACACTGCACGCGAGGAGGATCCGAACTTCCGAAGGAGAGACGGAAGCCGCGCTATGCATGCTCGGTCGTCTGGTGGCAACAAAAGACGTCAGCGCGGTGAGAGCGATTGGAGAAGTACTTGGTGGGGAGAGGAATGGAGAGGAATGGAATACGGCTACAGTAGAGGTGTAAGGGCCACGAGCATTCACCGTGGATGAGATGAACACAAGCACGTAACATGCTTTACACGCCATTCGCAGCCCAAACACGAGGCGGACGGTACTTGGGCGTTCTCAATCATCATTCCGTCGTTGTTACCCTCCCTGATATGTCCGGTCTTCCCGTTGCTGAAATATTTGTCCGATGTGCCCAAAGGCGTGAGTCTCAAAGCTCCATGTCCCTGTTCCCTTCACCAACTTGTAGACAAATAGAGAGAACTAGCAAGAGACGGCACTCACCTATCTACATCCTGAACGATGACGCATTTGTCCATATATTCAATATCTATCGCCTGCACATCCAGGATGAATATGAAAATGAGGAAGGCAGAAATATGATCAATTGGGAGCGCCAGCGTTGGTGGTACAAGCTGGCTCAGGTTTCGCAACGTTGGCGATACCTCATACTTGCATCAAGGTCTTCATTGGATCTTCACCTTGTCTGCACATACGGGGTGCCTGTAGCCGACATGTTGACGCATTCATTGCCCTTGCCACTAACCATCTTTTATGGTAAATATCCAACGATGACAGCAAAGGACGAACAGGGTCTGCTTCTCGCGCTCACGCACCATGAACATGTGCACCGTATTTTCCTCAATATGCCAACCCCAAATTTGGAGAAGATCGTCCCAGCCATGGACGATCAATTCCCAATTCTGGAACATTTACACATCCAATCTCTGACAGAGGAAGAGACAAGTTTGACACTTCCCGTAACATTTCAAGCACCTAATCTACGCAAACTCACACTATGGAACATAGCTCTTCCAATACGATCACCTTTACTCACATCTACTGGGGGACTTGTCAACTTGTCGCTTGGAGGTATCCCACAATCTGCCTACTTCCCCCCCAATTATATACTCTCACGGCTTTCACTCATGCCCCAGCTGGAAAGGCTCACGATTGGATTCCACTCACCTCTTCCTAACTGCGATGTTGTCAGACAGTTATTGGATACCCCAATTCTGACCCACGTCACTCTTCCTAACCTTCACTTTCTTTCATTTTTCGGTGTCAGCACTTACCTGGAAGGTCTTCTTGCTCGGATCAGCACCCCCATCCTCAGCGTGATCATTGTCAACTTTTTCAATCAGCTCACCTTTACCGTTCCACGGCTCTCATCACAGACTATGCAAACATCAGAGAACCTCAAATTCAAAGCTGTTCACTTCGCTTTTCAAAGCGATTTCTTTGCCCTAATCGTGGATGTACATCGAAGACGGTGGGAATGTCCCTTGCACTTGAAGATCATGTGCAGACACTTCGACTGGCAGGTAGCGTCAGCAATACAGATCCTCACTACACTTTCACCAGCGCTCTCCATCGTGGAGGTACTCACACTCAGCTACGAGGAGCACAATCAACTGTCAGAATGGCACAACCAAGTCGACCGCACACAGTGGCGTGAGCTTCTCAGACCGTTCACCAACGTGAAGTGTCTTCTCCTGCCAAAAAAAATTGCCGAAAGACTCTCTCATTCTCTACGTTCGGAGGATGGAGAGATGACCCTGGAGGTCTTGCCTAATTTGGAGGAGATCACTTATTCTGGAGGCGATGTTGGTGGAGAATTTACCTCATTTATAAGCGAACGACAGGCAGCTGGCCGCACTGTGCGACTAGAATCCAGTCGGGATGAATCAAGTATCGTGTCAAGGGAGAGCGCCGCAGCAAGCGGCTAGACTGACTGGGATCTATTCTGAACATAGTATGTGTTATCTCTCTCTTCATCTCCGACTTGCTCTCTTACCCCCTCGCGCCTGCATTTACAATAACTTCCCTTGCCTACCCCCGGCCCTCTACACCTGACGTCGAACGCATCTTTTACGTCAAACTAACTCTTGACACTACGTGTTATCGTAAGCGTCAACACGCCTCGCCTTCACGATTCACGAAACCTTGTACCTTGCACCGCTAAGCACCTTACTTCGTGCCTTTACTGTGGCATTTACTTCTGTATTTGTTCTGTCTATGTACCTCCATGATTACCAGCCCAGCTGTGTTTGTGTCCCTCTAAGCGCTCGTGTGGTCTGTAAGACGCTCTCCCAGCCATTTCCAGTGTATCCAACAACCTCATTGCAGCATCCCACGACGGAAACCTTCTACCCCTCATATCACCTCCACTAATCTCACCGCCGAGGTCGACGGAAGTCACTTGAAGCCCTTCGACCTTATCCCTATCGTTGTTTTCTGCTTGCTCTTCAAATATCCCGTCTGAGGAGTGTAGCGAGATCTTCGTTGATTAGTTCGTTGCGCAGTGCTTGTGGGAAAGAGTCTCGGTAGAGAGTGGCCGCTTGGTAAGATCTCGGACTTTTGCATGGAGTATATGTATGCGCGATTTATACTCACTTTGAGGTCCTTATCGTGTAAATCCCTTGCCCGGTGAAGCCGATCGTGGAGATGCAATCTGAAAGCCTTCGCGAATGGTCATTTAGCTACCTTACGAAGACTACTGTCCAGCATGGGAAGCTTACTCACGCGAGAAAGATGTCATGTTGATGAGATCGTGGTACTGCAGTTTATCCATGAACATGTGAACACGCCGTCTGTCGTACCTGGCAAAATTCCCTAAACAGTATGACAGGCCAAGGCACAAAAAACGTACACAGTATCCAACCGCATCAAGTATGTGATTCATGCTCGAGGAGGGTTAATGATGCGTAGCGTGATGACGCCGGGCATATCGATGGCTTCCTTCTCTTCAGCCTTTGGCGTGGCCGCAGGGAAACTACCCTTGAGGGACTCAGCCGCCATCCGATCTTCCAATCGCATATCCGCCGCGAGCTGGTAGGAGACACGCAGCTTCGACGGGCAGCCGGACATATATACGTATGCGGTGGTGGCAGAGGACGAGTTGGTGTCGAGTGAAAACCCAATGATGCGTAAGAAGAGTGGGAGTCGGAGCGTCGAATTACTACCAGCCGTGTTCGTCGTTGTGTCCCCATCGATATATTGAAAAGGATAAGAATATCATATATTCCAGTATGCTCACGCAGGATGAGAAAAAAGACGTACAAGGTGGTGTTCATAGAGCTTCTCTAGATCTCTATCCATTGGTATTACTCACCTGCGCCGGCGGGGTCCGTGCGGCGTACCCTGCGCTGTCGAAGAACTGCCCGGCTGGTGTCCGATTATTACTTGCAGCTGCATATATACGCGCGGGTGATCATAAGACGAGTCATACATATCGCAGGAGAGATGGAAGCTGTGCTATACATGCTCGGGCGTCTGGCGGCAACGGAAGACGCAGACACCGTGGTGAGAGCGATTGGAGAAGTACTTGGTGGGGAGAGGGATGGGGAGGAATAGAATAGAAAACGGACCGAGGTATAAGGGCCACGATGATTCACTGTGGATGAGAGTGGGCAAGAGCACATGACATGCTGTACATGCCATACAGAGCCCACTAACACGAGGCGCACGGTACTTGGGCCTTCAAAGCTTCAATCCTCATCCCGTCGTTGTTACCCTCCCTGATATGCCCGGTTGCATATCCACCACGATTTGTCTTCCCGTTGCTGGAATATTTGTCCGGTGTGCCCAAAGGCGTGAGTCTCAAAGCTCCATGTCCCTGTTCCGTTCACCAACTTGTAGACAAATAGAGCGAACTAGCAAGATACCGCACTCACCTATCTACATCCTGAACGACGATGTGCTTCTCCATATGTTCTATATATATCGACTGCACATCCAGGATGAATATCAAGACGAGGATGGCGGACATGCGCTCGATTGGAAGCGCCAGCGTTGGTGGTACAAGCCGGCTCAGGTTTCGCAACGCTGGCGATACCTCATACTTGCATCAAGAATTGCATTGGATCTTCACCTCGTCTGCACCTACGGGGTGCCTGTAGCGGACATGTTAACACATTCACCGCCTTTACCACTCACCATCTATTATGGTGTTGGTCGCGCGATGACAGCAGAGGATGAACATGGCGTGCTTCTCGCGCTCTCGCACCGTGATCGTGTGCATCGTATTTTCCTCGAGTTACCAACCCCAAATTTGGAGAAGATCATCCCAGCCATGGACGATCAATTCCCAATTCTGGAACGCCTAGTCATCGCCTCTCTGACAGAGGAAGAGACCAGTTTGACACTTCCCGTAACATTTCAAGCACCAAATCTACGCAAATTCGAACTGTGGTACACAGCCCTTCCAATAACATCTCCTTTACTCACATCTACTGGCGGACTTGTCGACTTGTCGCTTGCAGGTATCCCGCGATCGGCCTACTTCCCCCCCAATTATATACTCTCACGGCTTTCACTCATGCCCCAGCTGGAAATGCTGCAGATCAACTTCCACTCACCTCTTCCTAACCGTGATGTTGTCCAACAGCTATTGGATACCCCAATTCAAACCCACATTACACTTCCTAACCTTGGCTTACTTTCATTTCGGGGTGTCAGCGCTTACCTGGAAGGTCTTCTTGCCGGGATCAGCATCCCCATCCTCAGCATGTTTGATGTCTGGTTTTTCCATCAACTCACCTTCACCGTTCCGCGGCTCTTCCAGATCATCCAAATATCAGAGAACCTCAGATCCAACGATGTTCGCCTCGCTTTTCACACCGATTCCATTCGTCTAATCCTGGATCCACATCGAAGACCGTATGAACTCCCCTTGGACTTGACGATCATGTGCAGACACTTCGATTGGCAAGTAGCGTCAGCAATACAGATCCTCACTACACTTTCACCAGTGCTCTCTATCGTGGAGGTACTCACGCTCAGCTACGAAGAGCACAATCAGTCGTCAGAATGGCACAACCAAGTCGACCGCACACAGTGGCGCGAGCTTCTCAGGCCGTTCACCAACGTGAAGGTTCTTCACCTGGCAAACAAACTTGCCGAAGGACTTTCTGACTCTCTACGCTCGGAGGATGGAGAGGTGACTCTGGAGGTCTTGCCTAATTTGGAGGAGATCACTTATTCCGGAGGCGATGTTGGTGGTGCATTTACCACATTTATAAACGAACGACAGGCAGCTGCCCACACTGTGCGCCTGACCCGTATGCGCAGAATCAAGGGTCGTGTCAAGGGCGAGCGCGGCAGCAAGCGGTCAGACTGACTGGGATGTACTATTCTGAACATAGTATGTGTTATCTCTCTTCATCTCCAAGTTGCTCTCTTACTCCCTCGCGCCTCCATTTACCTTCACTTATCTTGCCCACCCCTTGCCCCTCTACACCCGACGTCGAACGCGTTTTCGTTTCAAACAAGCTCTCGACACGAGTTGTCCTAAGCGTCAACACGCCACGCCTTCACAATACCTTGTGTCTCGCATCGCTGACCACCTTTGTACCTTTACTGTAGTATTTACTTCTGTATTTGTTCTGTCTATGTACTTAAACCGCTCATACTCTCTTCTATGAATACCAGTCCAGCTGTGTTTGTGTCCCTCTAACCGCTTGTGTGGTCCGTAAGGTGCTCTCCCAGCGATTTCCAGTATATCCAACAGCCTCATTTCAGAATCCCATGACCGAAACCATCTACCCTTCCTATCACCTCCGCTGATCTCACCGCCGAAGTCGACGAAAGTTACTTGAAGATCTTCGATTTTATCCCTGTCGTTGCTTTCAGCTTGCTCTTCAGATATCCTGTCTGAAGGGTATAGCGATCTTTTCGTTGGTAAGTCGTTGCGAAGCGAAGGGATTGAGGGCAAGCGTCTCGGGAGAGAGTGACCGCTTGGCGAGATCTCGGACTTTTGGCATGGAGCGTATGTATGCGCGATTTGTACTCACTCACCAGCACTTTGAGTTCCTTATCGTGCAATTCCTTTGTCCAGTGAAGCCGATCGTGGAGAGGCGATCTGACGGCCTTCGCGAATGACCAATTAGCTCCCTTATGGAGAGTGCTGTCCGGGATGGGAAGCTCACTCACGCGAGAAAGATGTCATGTTGATGAGAAGGTCGTACTACAGTTTTTCCATCAACATGTGAACAACGGTGTCAGTCGTACCTGGCAAAATTCCCTAACCAGTATCACAGGCCAAGGCACAGAAAACGTATCCAACCGCATCCAGTATTTGATTCATGCTCGAGGAGAGTTGGTGCTACGTAGCGTTATGACGCTGGGAATATTGATGGCTTCCTTCTCTTTAGCCTTTGGCGTGCCCGCTGGGAAAGCACCCTTGAGGCACTTAGCCGCCATCCGATCTTCCAAGCGCATATCCGCAGCGAGCTGGTAGAGGCGTCACGCTGCATCAATAGGCAGCTGTGCGGAGGGACCAGTTAATGCAGCGTGACAGGCCATGGATGCATAGGAAATGTAGCAGTTCATGCGTCGAGTTGCCATCTACGTATACCATCGTGTCCCCCGTCTAGATACACAAAGGGATGATACTGTCATATATTCGAGTATGAACACACGGGATGAGAAAAAACAGACGCACGGCATAATATTTATCGAGCTCGTCTAGATCCATCCATTGATGCCATTCACCTGCTCCGTTTCGGTCCATACTGCATGCGCTGTCGAAGAACTGCCCTGCTGGTGTCCAGTTTCATCTCGGGGTTCGTGTATGAATGCATGCGGGTGATCGCCAACCGAGTCTTAAATACCATACGCTCGAGCCCTGAGCGCGGATACATGCCGCCAAGAGCGAGGGCACACAGTGCACGTGCGCGAGGAGGATGCTGAGAGTGGAGAGATGGAAGCTGCAATGTGCATGTTCGGGCGAGTGGCAGAAGCGGACGACGCAGACGCTAAGGTGAGGACGATTGGAGACATAGTTGGTGGTTGATGTTTGGAGATGAATGGGGTTGGGATAGAGAGGTAAGGCCGGTAAGGCCACAAGGCTTTGCGGCCAGTGTTGTTCAAGTCAGTCCGAGCTCGTAGCCAAGGTCAGCTGACTGACATGCCAGTGTCAAAGTCGCCAGAAAAGTCGAGCCTTTTTAGGAATAAGATAAGGATAAGATAAGATTGCAAACGTTGTCCCTCGCGCATACAAGTTGTACTGTGCACATCAAATGTTGTTGGGCATTTGCTGCATGGCTTTTCTGTCCTTTTCCCACAACAATGAGTCACCGGGCTTGGAAGCACTTCGTCACGGATGAATCATATTATAGGCATAACAACGCGAACAAAATGCTTGGTGTATTGAATATCATTGTGAGGACGTCATCTCCGTGCCTTAACCGGTCTACCAGTGGATCAAGGTCGGATACTTGATGAGATAAATGGCAAGTGGCGCCATAGCAGCTTGATATATATATTTCCGCCAATTACTACTATGGTCGATGGCACCCTATCTTTTCCTTTTAATTCGGAACTCATGTAAAACCATATACTAGTATAAGATTTTGTACGCGGGGTGTGTTACCTCTCTGTTCATCTCCAACTAGCTCTGTTACCCCCTCGGGCTTACACTTGTCATCACTTCCCTTGTCAGCGATGTTGTCACAAAGCAAAGGTCTCATTGTCCGATGTCAGCAACGTTTTATTTGGACCCAAACACGTCGCCCACAAGCACATTCCTCACTGCCCACTCCCCCCTCTACACCGTGATCGGTGATCCAACGCCCGACACATCTTTCACCTCAAGCCAGAACTCGACACAACATGTCGCCTTTACCGTGACAATGCTTCTACCTCACATCGTTGAGTACTTTGTTTTTGACGTTAATGCAGCATTTACTTCTATTGTATCTGTCCATGTACATATCCTTCATCAATGATCATCATTCCAATTGCTTTTGTCTCCCTCTAATCGTTTGTGTGGTCCGTAAAGGAGCTCCCCCATCAATTTTAAGTGTATAAAGCCTCTTTGCAGAATCCCACAACTGAGGCAACATCTACATCTGCTTCACGCAGCTCGGCAGATATGGATTCGACATGTCTCTCCAGAGGTTCAGATCTCCAGCTTGCGCTGCAAGCTTTCCACATGTGCAGTGGTGTATCGAAGTTTCCGTCTGGACGATTGATGTCCCCTTTTCTTTCTCAGGCTCAGCAAGTCGGTCTGAAGATGCTCAATCGTTGTGTCGCACTCGCTGAGATGGCACTCGAGCTAGAAGCGATGTGCGGTCTCCGGAGCAGCAAACTTGCGCTCAGGGGCTACGCAGTGGCTACCGTTTGGTGTTTGGCGAAAGGGGCAACGCTCGCCACCACGCGAGTTGTGGCTGACGGTATCGTTTACAGTTGAACTACTCTTGAACCATACCCATTGGTCCAGCCCGTGGGCTCTAAAATGGTTTCGGAGGGCTGATCATGAGGGTGTTGTGGAACATGCTTTTTAGGGTACTGTACGAGTTACGGTCCTTACGGATGAGGCCTAGATGAGGCATCGTCGACTGCCGCATCGATGACGTGTACGGTATTCGGATTCCTTGATCGGTAGGCTGAGATGACCTAATCAGTCGGTACCGTTATGGGCCTGTGCAGCGCGTAAATAGAGTGCCTGATCGAAGTGGAATACGTCTCGCACGTGATCGATCCGAATGTTATCTCCGAGACGACTGTCAATGACTGTCTCTCGGACGATCTGTGGGCGAGACACTACGTGTCTTCCAAGAACTCCGACTTACCGTGCATTTCCCCTGTTTTATGAAGGGAGCGGATTGGTACTGAGGCGATGCGGTGTGGAAAGGACATGCGCGGGGACAGGTGCTCCGCGAATTGGAGGAAGCGAGAAAAGACCATTCAGGCTGATAGTAAATGCGGAGGTCCAGTCTTTTTGCCGTGGTTGACAGCGCACAATGAAGTGGAAAGATGAATGGGACTAGTAATATGCGCGTACGCGTCGTCTGAGGGTGGGAAAGACCGACGGAGGCACTCACTTCTTCCTCATTTAAGATTTTTAGTTATCTTATCCACCTGACAATTTCATCATGACTTGTGAGTCCCTTGCCATACCCCACACTTAGTCTCTCCCATACTCACCAAATCTCGCAATCGTCTCAGTAGGGCGCACGTCATCCATCAGCAAACCCTTGTTTCACATCTTGCTAGCAGGCTTCCTCCCGGTGTCAGGGCACTCTGCTGGATCAACTCGGAGTACGTTGGTTGTCTCCATCCCAAGTTCTTTCCACTGCCGTACCTAATACATCCCTTCCAAAAGTGGCTTTTGAGCACTACGATGTACAAGCGCGGCAGCTCGTGCGGGTATCGGTCTGAATTTCTGTAATGTCCTGTTCCTTCCTTCTCACCACCGAACGATGGGGCTTCTATCCCCTTCACGCTGACCCTGCCCACACAGTCTTCCTCTTCCTCGCTTTCATTTTCACGATGATGGCCTATCGCCGCCGGCGCAACTCACAAGCAAACCTTGCCTACGTTAACCAGACCCAGAATGGCGGGATCCAGCACGAGTTTCGTGGCGACCCGTTCCCAGCACAGTACCCGCCCCAGACGTACAACGGATCGCCTTACGTGTATGATCCTACCAAGCGCTTTGCTCCTGTACGTACATGCGGCCGTCCTCCTTTCACAATCTTGACATACCGATCCTGCCATTTTTAGCCCGTCGGCGCGCCGCCGCAGTACGTGTCGCCACCTGGTGCGCCCCCGATTTCATCCAACTACAAGGGTGGAGCGATGGCTTGAAAAATGTCGGAACGGAATATCTAAGCGTTGTGAAACCTCGGGTTTCGTACATGGGGTTGCTATGCCATCTTGCTTGTTATTTCTGCTGTTTGCAAAACATGTTGTATTGTATGCGGATCTTGTACCATGTACAGTCAAAGTGCCCTTGGATTGCTCATAAACGTTGCGTTGCTATGCTTGGATAATTGCTTTCATTGTAAATGTATACTCGCAATAATGTTTCTTCGAGCACGGCTTTGTCATGGAGTTTTCAGAAAATGAAAGGCTGTGTCAGAGTTTGCATAGATTATTATAAAATCGCCTCTAAGCGTGCTAAGGCCCTTGTATTATCCACCAAGTCACCTTCTCGAGTAGATCCATGCCAGTTGTCCCCTCTTTTGACCAGCAGCTTCACGAGGACCTTTGTAATAATTATTACATGCCTGCATACTAAGCAGTAAAAGCATCCGAAGCCGTTGAGTGGTCGAATTCTTGTGGTTGTGGTACCATGCTTGGACGCCAAGGCGCGTCGACACCACGATGTAAGTCATGTGACCGCTGAGGCGGCGAACCTCATCATGCGCAACCGCCTTATCCACCCACCGACTGGTGCTCATGGTGTTTGAGAAATTGGGTACAGAAGAGCACGTAGGCTCGTTAAGATTGGTGAAGAGGCATATGAAGCGGACCATGTATGACAGGCAACATAATAAACACTTTCGCGAGCCGCTGTTTGGATCCCTTGCAAAGACCTTCAGTGTAGGACGGGAAACTCGCTCAGGCGGGAAAGTTTTCATATCATGGATGACGTCGTAGAACTGCAACTTTTCTAGGAACACCGCATCAGTTGCACCTCACGAAATCTGTCAGCAGTGTCAAAAGCTATGAGAGGCCAAAGCACAACAAACATACACGCTATCCGACGGCGTCCAGTAATCCGACTCGTGCTCGATGATGTTGATGTTGTGTAGCGTAATAACGCTGAGCACATTGATGCCCTCCTTCTGTTTGGCCCTTGGGTGTAGGCACAGGGAAGCATGTTCGAGGCACTCACCGCGATCCGATCTTCCAAGCACATATCCACCACAACCTGGCAGCGGACACACGCAACCTCGACGGGCAGCCGGACATATATACGTATGCGGCCGTGAAAGAGGACGAGTTGTTGTCGAGTGAAAGCCCAATGATCGGTAAGAAGAGTGGGAGCTGGAGCGTTGAATTACCAGCCGTGTTCATCAGTTCGTCCCCATACTGTAGAGATACTGAAAAGAATAAGAATATCATATATTCCAGTATTCTCATGAGAGATGAGAAAAAAGACGCACAATGTGGTGTTCATAGAGGTCCTCTAGATCTCTATCCATTGGGTTACTCGCCTGCGCCGCTTAGGTCCGTGCGGCGTACCCTGCGCTGTCAAAGAACTGCCCGGCTGGTGTCCGGTTGTCACTTGCAGTTTGGATATAAATACGCGCGGGTGATCGTCAAACGAGCCATAGAGCCCTGAGTGAGGAGATCGACCGTCAAGGGCGGGGGCGCACAGTGCACGCGAGGAGGATCCGAGGGAGAGATGGAAGCAGCGCTATGGATGCTCGGGCGTCTGGCGGCAACGGAAGACGCAGACAGCGCGGTGAGAACGATTGAAGAAGTACTTGGTGGGGAGAAGAATGGGGAGGAATGAAATAGGGATAGAGGTATAATGGCCACGAGCATTCACGTTTTGCATGACACTACACAAGCACATGACATGCTGTACACGCCAAAGACGAGGCGGACAGTACTTGGCCTTCAAAGCTTCAACGCTTCAACCCTCATAGGCCTCATCCCGTAGTTGTTAACCTCCTTGATATGCCCGGCTGCATATCCACCACGATTTGTCTTCCCGTTGGTGAAATATTTGCCCGATGTGCTCAAAGGCGTGAGTCTCAAAGCTCCGTGTCCCTGTTCCCTTCACCAACTTGTAGACAAATAGTGCGAACTAGCAAGAGACGGCACTCACCTATCTACGTCCTGAACGATGACGCTCTACTCCATATATTCTATATCTATCGCCTGCACATCGAGGATGAATATGAAGACGAGGATGGCAGAGAGATGCTCGATTGGAAGCGCCAGCGTTGGTGGTACAAGCTGGCTCAG
>QFDX01002231.1:0-24607 GCA_003315875.1 Lactifluus piperatus | reverse complement strand
CGATCCGAGGAAAGGAAGTAAGGAAACGATGCACGATGCACAGCCGATGAGCCAATAAAGTAAGACGGTTTGGGAGATTTCATGACACAGGAGGCAGGACTCACAATTTCGCTTCCAGGTAACCAGCTCTTGGCCAGCCTATGACTATATAAGCTGTAATTTGGGTGCGTCTCTGAAACCAATCTGCCTTGATTATGATGACAGGACGCAAGGTGGAGAGTACGCACTGGAACTGAGTTGTATCGGCACATAGATCATCCATGGGAATACGACAATGAACACGACATAGTAGAGCATGAATTCGAGCGTTCGCCATCTTGGGGTCCGTGTTTCGCCAGCGGCACGGGCAGAAGGTACATCAACTGTAAGACGAATTATGCCACCACGTCTTTGTGATTTGTCGTTGTCGCCTTCCCCTGCGATAACCTCGAGTTGTGAGCGCAGATTCTCTGGCATTTGAAGAGCAAACTCTCCCGCGCTCGCTGTATCCGTAGACATCCACCGTGACATTGACGCCCGCAATTATTATTATTTATTTAGTTTTGCAATTTGCTTATCGGATCATAATTGCGAAGATGGGAAATTAAACGTGAAGATTGCCTGCTTCACCACAGAGTGATTCATCGTTTTTCGTATTAAATATGATTACTAGAGAATTTTATTACTCACATTTGTGATCTTTGTGGTTCTTGTCGAAAAATGCAGAGGTGGCGAGGTTATCGAGGTGTTATCGATGCGACAAGGGATCCACTGTCACCGAAGCCAACCCTGATACTTCTAAGCAAGCCTCGGAGAGTACAACACTGCCAGTGAGTGACAGCACCAGATCACCCCCGCTCCAGGCTGTTAAACCCAATTTTATAACTATCATGCTTCGTCGTACAGTGGAGGACGCCTCGACAGGCTCAGACTCGGACTACTCCAAGTAAGCCTGCCTGCCCTCATAGTTAACCATCAATTTCGAACATACTCAAATTATAGCTCCTGGATATCGTGGTTCCTTTCCTCCAAGGGTAATGAGTATTTTTGCGAAGTAGAGGAGGATTACATTCTCGACCGCTTCAATCTCACTGGCCTCAATACCGAAGTTCAAAACTACACACAGGCCCTCGATCTCATTACCGATAATCTCGGTGCGCGTTCAGCATATCTCCCTTTTACTTGTGACATCTTTGCTTAAACTGGCTCCAGATGACGACTTTCAGGAGGAACTTCGAGGGACGTTAGACATACAGGCGCGTCTGCTCTACGGGCTAATCCACGCTCGCTGGATAGTGACTGCACGGGGGCTGGCCAAAATGGTAAGTCCTGTCACTCAAATAACCCCACTCACTTTGGCTGCCCTTTACCCTGAACCCTCCTCGTACAGTTGGACAAGTACAAAAAAGCCGATTTCGGTCGATGCCCGCGCGTGCTTTGCCAAGGCCAGCCGCTGCTCCCCGTAGGCCTGACCGACGTGCCATACGAAAAGTCCGTCAAGCTCTACTGCGGCCGCTGCGAGGACATCTATTCGCCCAAGTCTTCGCGCCACGGCTCGATCGACGGCGCCTACTTTGGCACGTCCTTCCCGCACCTCCTCTTCCTCGTCTACCCCGCGCTCCTCCCTCTCAAGAGCGGGCCCACGGACCTCACACGCGGTGCCGTGGGCATCGCCCCCGGCGCAGGTGCGACTGTAGACGATCCACGCCGTCGTGGCCGCCCGCGTGACGAGCTGGTCGAGGGCACCGAGGGTCTTGGGGATACCATCAACACGGCCGCGGTTGCACTACGCGCGGAGCGGTACCACCCGCGTATCTTTGGCTTCCAGGTGAATGAAGTGGCGAAGTTGCAACGCTGGCAAGAAGCCATGCGGGACAGGTGCGTCGTGACACTGTTCACCCGTGGTCCGCGACACTGCTGCTTAATTTCGTCTCTTTTCTATGTGCAGGCAAGTCGCTCGGCTGGAGGCACTCGAAGGCCCGTAGACTGAATATGCTCTATATACATCCTACTTGACCTTGTACCTTTGCCCATCCATATATTTTTGTGTGTAACTATCCTCCCTGTTTCCTTTTTGTGGCATACACCGTGGTGTTGTATATCGCACATCCTGTTTTACTCCTCTCAACAATATCTTCAGGGCATTCATACTTTCGCTTCGCATAACCTGCCGTCTGTAGTGAAAAATCGGGGTGCGATTTCGGCAGTAGAATGAATATGACAACTGAATTCTCGAAGACTGGATAATACAGTATGGCGTATCGTTCATCGCCGGAGTCATCTGATGTCATCGCTTCTATTGCTATGGATAGCCGTGACACCGATACAAGACAGACCCCTCGAAGGCTCTCCATGGAATTCCAATCCTAGCAAAGCTTTCGGTGCGCACCTGACGCTTGAGCTGAAAAGGGGAATGATCAGCCTGAGGGGAATCATTCAATCAAAAGCATTTTGGAGGTGCAGCGGCCTCCGCAGCGGGTATGGATGTAGAAGGCGGGCCGGGATAGGGAAAGATAAAGTTTTTTCCCACACCCATAACGTCACCTTTTTCTTGAACGTGTTCTCCTTCCAAGAAGATAAGCATGCAGCATATGCAGCAGCCATCGCGAACTGCACATTTCCATGTCCAGCTTGCGAAGATCGCGATCACATTTAGTTACCTCCGGCTCGGTTAGATCGCGTCGCCAAAGAGAAAAGGAGTTAATGGCGGGTGTGACCGGAAATGGTTACAAGGACACAATAAGTTAGGACAAGAGTCTTCATGGTGCTGGTGGGCGCATGGGTCCGATTGATTGATGCATATTGCATGATCCGCAGATCCGCAGCAACCGCCGGGGGCAAATCCCAGATCGTTCATGTCGTGACCTTGTGCGCGTGCGTTTACAGCGAAACGCACTTATCGCGATCGAGGCGCAATAGAAAATCGAACGCCCCATCATCAAGGGTCACTAGGGTCACTACTGGTACGCGTGGGCTGAACACGCCGCTAAGATTCATTAATATTCATTCTCCATTTGTAGTAGTAGTCGCAGTCGGAGGCCCCAACCAATTCACTTGTGTGTGCAGCAGTAAGTTAGGTGTAGTACAAGTCAAGTTGGTTACGGGGTCGCTTAACGTTATTATAACGTTATAACTCTATATCTACCAAGTACGAACCGCTGGCAAGCGCACAACAAACAGATTTACGCGATAAGGCAGCCGAGTCGACTAACCACGTTACCACTGTAGTACTAATGTATAATTCCTTTACCTTGGCCATCATCAGAGAATTTCCTGGAAAACATAATAAACCCAAGTCCTGAAAAAAGATCCGTCTTTGGTTTTGAAGCGGGGTAAACTCGATCCATCAACCCTGCAACCCTGAAATTTATTTTACAAGCTCAGGCGATGAACGTGCTTCCACGTGCCCATTCTTCAAAGTTTGGGGATCGGACCGCAGCTCGCGTCAGAAGTGGTGGGTGACGCTATCGCAGTGCGCTCTGTCCGGGTAGCTGTTAACCGGTTAACCCCTAGTGGACCTGTACTATTAGCTGTTGAATAAGTTTGGTTGTTGCACCACACCGACATTGGATCTTAAAACTGCCGCATATCACGCATATCGTAACAAGTGGTATTGTTCTACATGGATGTTTGATAACGGCGTTGGGTAGGTATACTGGAAGTGACTGCACAACTGAGATGTCCTCAATTCGCACAGTCAGTCCCCAGCTTGGCGCAACGAGATGTCAGTGGCAATCAGGGCAGTGGTAAATATGCGTGAACATGGACGTAAAGTGGACCTGAGATCATGGGATGGATGGGTTGGGTTGGGGGAGTATATGAAAACACATACAATACTGTACCAAGTACACGGGATGGTTGTGTTAAAGTGTCAGTGTCGTTAGATCTCATGTCAGTGAAAGGGCTGGGAGGCTCATAAGGGTATACAACACAAGCTCGCAGCGGCGAGAAAGCGGCTCGTCGAGAGCGAAAAAGATCTATGAACCCCGCAATGTGCGTGCGCATGTGTATAAGGACATGCCCATTTCACGACACACGCACGCTTGCGTCGAGAGAAAACACCTCGAGATGTGTGTTGTCCCACCGCGTCGCATTTGCGCGCTCTTGGAGAAGGCCCCACTGGACCCACCAGTTATCGGCTTCGTCCTCTGCGTCATATCCGAACAGCTCACGGTTTTGATCCCACTGGGCGACATTGCCGTCCTCATCACCCGAAAGGACATCTAGGCCCTGGTCGTACTTTGTGCGCATCATAGAGTCACGCAGAGCCGTGCCTTCACCTTCACGTTGCATCATGAACCAGGTATTGCCAATGTCGAGCGCACGGGTCTTTTGGCAACGCTCCTCGCGTAGGTTCTGGAATGCATACAAAAATGGCGATATCTGTTCTTCGTCGCGCAGGTGCGAGAAAAGCTTTGCCAGCACCGATGCATCTTCCATGTTCATGCTTGTGCCGTAGATCACTCCGGGCTATGAACATTAATTAGAGTGGCCAGCTAAGATATGGCTATGGCAGGCAGAAGCAGCGTACTGGATACGGATGTGCGGCGGACCCGACAATCACAAGGCGGCCGGTTTCGTGCACCCAGTCTTCAGGAAAGTCACATTCTATCATCCGTGTTCGGGTACGTTTTGATAGCTGTGCCAATTTTTGTAGTCTGCATAGACATTACATGATTGACATCCGGCTCTGTTCGCAAAGATAACGCTTGAGACCTACCGCGGCTCAGCTCCAGTTAGATAAGGCGCAAAACGTTCGGGAGTTAAGACGTCGTTCCAACCGGCTTGAGCACCATCGTCTAGCGCGAAAACGTAGCAGGCGATGTCTTGAGAGGGTCCCTGAAAATTTCTGAGATATGAAGTAACATAGAAGCAAAAGCGTTATAACCCACGACAGGGAAGCAGATCGACGCTCGTTCATGGCCAAACCATACCCACTGTGTGACCTAGACAAAACCCAGCCTGAGAGAACTGTTGCAAACCAAGAAGTATTACTCACCTGGTCTTGTTGCAACATAGTACGCAGCTCGGGGTCGGCGCGGATGCGGTCTGCTGGTATTGTGGAACTGATTGATATAATGTCGATTAACCGTACCAACGGAAGTATGAAAATGCGCACTCGAACAACATGATACCAGAGCCCTTAAGGGAACATTGGGGGTCGAGAAATTTGCGGCATATACCTTGACTACCGTCTGCTCCGACGATGAGATCTGCTTGTAAAATTTCTCCAGAGGCCAGCCGCACTGAGCGACAATCTTTGGCAATCTCCACCACCTCTGCATTTGTTCGCGCTTCTGCACCGAGTTCACAAGCCGTTTCTAGCAACAATTGCCGCATTTCGTTGTGCTGGAGGTAATGAGGGCACGTCAGGAGGCTCGCGCATAGGTCGGTGTGAGAATAAACGTACATATACAGCCATGAACTCGCCGCCAGCCTCCTCAAGCATCTCGTGTTCCCAACAATGGGTGCCGAGCAGGTAAGCTGTCTCAACTAATTTCATGATACGATAAGGGGAATGAGAGAAGTGAATATGAGAGGGATGGGACGTACGTCTGGACATAACAACACGTTCGAGGGTGACGCCGATCTTGCGAAGCTTGTCGCGCATGCCCCAGTAATTAAAGATCTTAGTCATGTTAGGCGACAAACGGATGCCGCGGTATTTACATGGCTATAGGAGACTTGCGTAAGCACCTTAGGTGACAAGGAAAGGGAAGGATGGTTATTGCGCACACCAACAAAATCTGCTCCCTTTTCTAGGAGAATGACTTGATGCCCTACGCGTCGCAACGCGACAGCACAGGCGAGGCCAGCAATACCGCCACCAACAATGATGAATCGAATCAGGAAGGTTGCTTTCTTTGCAGATTCATGACTACGTGTCTGGAAATGATTTGAGATGTGTGATCAGCATGGGAGAGAGGAGTAAACAGAAAGGTGATGTACACACAGGATGAGGAATTGGCAACTTGTTCATGATGAAGGGAGGGGAGGGGAGACAATCTAAAGAGAGAGAGGGGCTAAGCGAGCGAGGTAGTGTGACGGGAATGTTCGCCACATATACAATAGTTGGAAGACCCCGTAAGGTGAAGAAAGAAGAATAACAAACATAGGGAAACCGCAAATCCAGTAACTGACCTGAATCGGCACACGCCGATCTCTCGACTATCGTCATTGCTGTCATGCCACTGCCCTCATCCGGTACTCGCGGAGCGGACGAGTCCGACCTTTCTAGAGTAGAGTTATGACATCCTCACGCCTTACCGCCCCTCACTTTGCCGCTCCTCAGACCTATATCACCGAATGACCTAAATACCTCCCCACATCTATCTCTCGTAGAACCCTTCGCCTTCTAAGACTAATACTTCTCACCTGCCCCACCACACCCCGCTTGGCACCCCAGAAGTTTTTTTCGTAACAACGTATTACGCCCCGATTACTGTGCACTGCTCTACACAAAGCCCAGACGCCGTCCGTTGTGCGATCTTTTCATAAGCTGGCTCCGACCAATTCCAGTTCAGCGCTTCAGCCACCGAGGACCTGATGCGCGTCTTCCGTCGACGGGACCGCAAAGCCGAGACCGCAAATATCAGCCCTTTCCCCCCTGTACCATCCGGAAATCGGTTTGTAGAGACAAGTTAACAACGGGCGGCACAATCCCCGGTCGGTGTTCTGTGGTGCCGATTCCAAGGACACAATCATAGGATTTGGATCGTTATAACACATAACATGCAACCTCATCAGCCATAATTATTTACGGCATATACATTTTGCCAGATACAGCTGGATGGAACAGCTCAAAATCACTGCTGCCGGTAGATGTCGAAGACACCTGAGGGCCCAAAGTCAATGCTCAGCACAACGCAATCCCGACGGGAATCACGAAGTGTCCACTCAAAGAGGCAACGTCTCTTCCTTGCTTTGACATGTTAATTTCCATTGAGACAGCGGTTGCATTCCAGATTCAGTTGCATAGATGGCTTGGATCGCCTCGCCTAGGCCACCAATTTTTGTGGCGGAGCTTCCGAATACATAATTCCGCCCCGTGACAGCGGGACAATGACAACTTCGGTGCTCTAGCTCCCGGGATACCCAAAACTGGTTCTAATCCTATGTGTGGCGCAGAAAACACCGACCTTTGTTGTCACCTACTCGAGGAGCGGCAGGGGTTAAGATAGATGGCTACACCCACGGTATGGAAAACTTACCAGTATGGCGCTATCTCTTCGGCGAACTCTTAGAAAAGCACCCTTCCGCAGAAAAGATCGTTTCAGCGGGTATAGGGATGGCCTTTCCTGGGATTGCTCTCCTACTAGGTGGCACTCCCCTCCATTCCTTTTACCGCACAAACACCCGAACTGGCTGTATTCGAGTGTCGCAGATTAGGCAGCTGGAAGCTCATGCTAGCAGTCACAGTAATAGTTGCGCGTGCCAGACTCTTAACTCACTCGCCCGCCGCCAGTGCTAATGCTTGATCATACGCCAACTCCTCTGTTCCGGTGGCGGTGACTCGGCAACAAGCAGCATTGACATGGGCTTGGACTGAAAGTTGCAGACGGCGTTTTCTACCTCCTCTTTGAGACTGAGAAAGTTTTCTTAGACGACCGCCCACCCAAGCAAGTCCTCGGGAGACAGTCGGAAATTTACGTCAAGCCGTCTTCGGGTATACTTACCCGGTCTTCTGTTCCTAAGAAATGCGTTACAGACGTCTACGTGCTGAATCGGTGATGTCAACGTAATCTTTTTTTGTTTTTGTTTTTGTTTTTTTTTTTAATTACCAGAACCCCCTCTCACACTAAGCAACAATAGCGCCCTACGTGAGCGTTTGTGGCGCTCTCCACTGTGCCACGTCCGAGTTGTCGCACTCGGAGTTGAAATTCTGCCCATTTACGCAAGCACGCCACAACTTGGCAGTCCCCTTGGCGCGGGCCCGCGGCGCCGCATTGTCCGTGTGTTCCTATCCGTGCCTCGGTCCACTATTTTCAGGCATGCACCGCATTGCTAACCCACCATTGACGAGTACCGCTTCCTCCGGCCACATCGTACATTAGGTACATAACGAAGGCAAGTACATCAGCGCAAAGACGCCGTTAGAGCCAGGTACGTAATTCGATTTTACAGAGAGCAAACTTGGCTCTGCGGAGCGCGCGGTGAGCGGTGATGTACAATGTGTACGTGCGTGGTGGCGTTCAGTCGAAGGGAAAACAAGACCCGCCTATGCCATCTTGCCTATCAGAGTTGCGTGATAGGGTCCTGGCCCTGAACGCCGTTTAAACATGTTAGGGGCGCACTGGCAGCAGACAGGACAAGTTTCGAGATTTGTCCGTTCACGGGTAGGGCCAATTCAGTTCGATCCAGGGCGAGCTAGATCACGCACGGCGGTTACACCGGTGTAATGTTGCACCGTACTGTACAGTAACCTCCCGGCAGGGCCACTCCGTGTGAAGCACCACCGTGACGCGGAAAAGTTTCCTCAATGCAATGTCACCCGCGCCAGTGTACACAACGTCAGCCCGGAATCATGACACCGTAAGCGGAGGTCGGTGTAGGCCCGTTCTAGCACGCTCAAACTCAATGCGCGACTTGGACGTGTTTCACGCGAGGCGGATAACCAGTAATGCTATCCCTGGTTCGATACCAAGACCTACGGTGCTGTGAAACCTGTGGTAAAATATGACCAGCCAAGGCGAAATGACGTCGATATTCTAGTTTGGGATTTGGGATCCAGACCATTCTGACCCGCACAAATTTTGGGGAAAAAGAGGAAGGAAAAGGTACTATAATGTCAGGGGGTTTCACCCTCGGAGGCCCCGCACATGCCGCCTCACCCCTGTCCGCCTTGTCTCAGGTTTCTCCGAATGAAATCTGCCTGCGTGCCGTCTCGCCTTACCCCACCACGACTTACCCATTTTAATCTTTGGTCCCTGTTCTCGCACTGCTACCGTTGGTGCCACCATGAGCCTCCTCGCCATTCAGCGCCGATATCTTCACCCTTTCGTCTTGTCTGATTTTTTCGGAGTGTGCTTTCTGCTACGCGTCCTGTGTTTCTTGCTTTGTATTTCGTTCCCCCTCGTCTGGATCGTGTACCGTGCCTCACGGCATGCTTGTGGCTTAATTTTTTCCCCCTCCCCCTTTCAAGGGAACACATAGGGCACCATGCGATTACTTGCCGGGAGTGCACATTTCATGCTTTCTTTACTTACTACCACTTTCCGATCCTGCGTCTTAAGCTCGATTTCTGTTCTTTGTACCACCATACATCGCGCCGCGGCGGGCTTTGCTCCCTCCTCCCTCCTAACCCTCCTTGTCTACTTACACTTTCGCCCGTAGCCATTATATTCACCCCCGCACTGAATGTCTTATTACCACATGTAGTTATAGAAAGTACATGGGAGGCAACCAAATGGGTTTCCCCGTCAAATTCTCCTCTCCTTCTCTACGAGCCCATTATACGCTTTGGTGTAAGATCAACTTTCACCCGAAGATCGCCCTCAATATCTCCTTCCCATCCTATTCTCCTTGCAGCGCTCCGATTCTCGCGCACAATTAGCCCCACGATCTATCATCAGTCCTTCCGCTCACCTTATCGCGCTACAACTACCGGAACAAGGGAGGAATAGAGAATACATTCGCGGCACGCCGTGACCTTGGATCATCACAGTAGCTGGCTTTAGTACAAGGTGATGCTAAGTGGAGGATCATGGCGTCTCGCAGCAGTGTGACCTTGTTTTGCTAATCTCGGAGCTAAAGTCGACTCTCCTCTCATAAAAGGCATACCCCAAGATACTTTCATTGCTTTAGATCCCATTGCCTTGGGAACCACTAAACCAAAGGATCCACTGGAATGCTTCCTCATAGTCCACTAGCCATACCATAAGATCTCAAAACCCAAAACCCATGGGCTGGACGACTGCCGAGGGGTATGCCTTATATGAGAGCTGTATACGGTTCGATGATCCACGTCATCGTACGTGGGCTTATTGACGAAGACCATGTCACGCGATGAGCGGGTTACAGCAACCGTACATTCATATCTTATCGATAGGCGTCACGGTACATAATCGAGAAATTTGACACATGGCGGGTGGGCTTGAAATTTAGAACTCGGAAAAGGGCTGATTGGCTGATATAGCTTCAACACGTGGACAGCACGATCACGTGGCTCTTGGGCGAATCTTCCCCATCCATTCATCATATTTTAGTCTATGGTGTTGAGAGTATGTATCGAACGGAGGATGCGGCGGCCCCAGTGGATCCATTGGTGGCATAAATATCCTTGAGGAGCGCTGTCTGGGAATAGCTGCTGATTACCAGTGTACGCGAAGGGCGTGGAGTGATTGAGAGGAGTTTGGTGCGATACTAGGTACTATTGCAGTGAGACTCTGGTGGGGTTGCACATCGACGAAGAGGGCAAACCATCCATACCCTTTTTCTTGGAATTGAGACAGTACCACTTTGATATTTTCAGATCTTAGTGACATTTTCTCTCAACATCATTTGATACATGCTCTCAGATCTCGACACACTACCGTAGATGATAACCGCCTGAGACCCACGTCATCGGTAGCCTTTTCCTTGAAAGCCCCTAAATTTCGGGTCTTTCAGAGCCCGCCCGCGTGTGTAATCTTCTCGATTAGGCCTTGTTGTTACTGTATGCTTCATATGTTACAGCTACACGAGGACTGGCTAGTTCGTGAGAACTGTAGTGCATCCGGTGGTTCTTTTTCTCCCAAGGGGCCTCTAATAGATACTATTTGATTATTTAGCCCAGAGGTAATATAACCGAGTCCTAGGACGAGCGTTCGGCCGTTAGTTTGGGGATGGCCGTCTGCGTGCTCTACCCACCAAATGGACCTCGAGGCCTCGGCCTCACACTGAAGTATAGATAAAGCGAGAAACAAATTCGGCCACTCGCAAGTCACGGAGGAGCCGAATTGAGTTCATGACTTCCTTCCTCGGCCCAAGTCGGTTCCTTGGTGTCTAAGCAATTTTCTGATCTTTTAGTTTGCTTAGGTCACTCATCACTCAGATCCGCAAGACGTTAGCCTGCCCCGCTTTGATCATGTATTATACGCCATGCTGAGGTTGTTTGTTTGTTGTTAGCCCTCATGTGTACGGTGGCCATGCTCACCCCAAAACTCGTTTGTGTATGTACATCCTTGGGGATCCGCCGTTTATACTGTATAAACTGATCCTCTGATAAGTGGACTTTCAAGCTTTCAAGCGCGGGGCTCGGTTGAAGATAACAGTTATATAACCATTTCGTACTCCGAGTCCACGACCCGGACTGAGGGCGTTCTGGCAGCCCGAGGCACTTACCTGTTCGTGTTCGGCTACCGTGACAGCACTCGTTCTTCCCTGCGCTAGTATTGCGCCCCCGACTAGAGAATCATCCCTTTGATACCAAAAACCTCCACATAGCTCGGCTTAGCTTATTGTAGAAAAACTTATCTTCAAATTGAGGAAGCCCAGGTTCGGGCGTCTCGGGCGACTTAGTCAAAACGGTTATGGCGCACGACATGATTGGATGTATGCATGATGGGCGTAACAGCGTGTATACCGCCACACCATTCCTCTAGTCTTTTTGGTATCAGGATCCGAGCAGACCCCGAGCGATCACTTATATATAAAATCTTTGCCCCACGTCCGTCCCCACCTTCAACCTTCTTCCGTCGTCATGGGTTCTCTGCTTAGCTCACTAGGAGCGGGCTTGCTGTTACTAGTTTCTCTCCTCATCACCTACTCCTATGTTCAGGACAGGAGGCGCAACCCAGCTGGTCTGCCCTATCCTCCGGGTCCCAAAGGTTACCCTATAATCGGCAACCTATTTGACCTTCCAAGCGCCTTTATTTACAAACGCTTTCGAGAGATGAGCCGCGAACTTAGTAAGCTCGCCGCCTTGTTAAGCCTTGCTCCTCAGCTCTGACAGAGTCGCTGTGTGTAGATTCAGACATCATCCATCTGCAAGTATTTGGTTTTCATCTGATCGCATGCAACAGCAAAGGTGTTGCAGATGACCTACTCGACAAGCGATCATCCATCTATTCAGACAGGTAGGGTTGGATCAGCTCTTCGGCGAATCATTAGTCTTACTCACAATTTTGCGAATCAGACCGCGGATGCCAATGATGGTCGAACTGCAAGTAGACTTCGTTTTTGTTACAAAATTTCTCATTTAAGACTTTAACAGTATGGGCTTCGGTTGGTCACTCGGATTCACGCCTTATAATGAGTGGTGGAAACATTCGCGCCGCCTGTTCCACAAACACTTCCAGCCCTCAGCAGTTCCTCAATTCCGTCCGAAAAAGAGTAAAGCCACGTATGGACTCCTGCGTAAACTCCTCGAATCTCCGGAGCGCTTTCATGAGCACTTGCAACTGTACGTCCTCACTACCAGTCCTCTCCGGACAAAGGCACTTAATAACATTTGATGATTAGGATGGCCGGCAGCACAATACTTGACATCGCCTATGGACTCGATATCCGCACCTCTGACGACCCTTACCTCAAGCGTGCGGAGGAATGCTTGCAAATCATAGACCAGGCTGGTAATCCTGGTTCCTTCCTTGTGGACATCCTACCAGCATGTATGCATCTCCACTTTTTTCTATCGGCTTTCCCTCTGAGCTTCTGTTGCTTAGTGAAATATGTACCCGAGTGGATGCCAGGGGCATCGTTCAAGCGCAAAGCACGCGAGTGGCGCGGCGTAGCAGAGCGGTTTTACACGCTTCCTTTTGAGCATGTCAAGGATTCGATGAAGGAGGGAACGGCCAGATCGTCTTTTACGTCCCTCGCATTGCGAGATATTTCTGAAAAAGACGATCGCAAATATCAGGAAGAACTCATTAAAGGCCTCGGAGGAACAATGTATACTGGTGCGTTCTCTCTCTCTTTTCTTAGGTAACCATGCTTACATCGTGGACTGCAGCTGGTGCCGATACGGTGTGGTTCCAGCATGTATTGGTATTGAGCAAAGCTGATACGGATCAATCCTTCAGACAGTGTCCATTTTGATGACATTTTTCCTTGCCATGTTGATGAACCCAGAAGCACAAGCGAAGGCACAGGAAGAGATCGATCGTGTCATTGGCACGGATCGCTTGCCGACGTTCGATGATGAAGCAAAACTTCCCTACATATCCGCGCTCTCCAGGGAAGTCTTCCGCTGGCAGCAAGTGGCGCCGTTCGGTATGCGGCTCAATAACCCTGCACTCAATCTAGCTAACATTTTCCTGCCTCAGCAATTCCCCACCGATTAGCGGAAGATGATATTTACAACGGCTATTTCCTCCCAAAGGACTCAATCATTCTCGGGAATGCTTGGTGTGTACTATCTGCATCAATATGCCGGCGATGACGATACTGAAAGCTTTTCAGGGCAATCTTGCATGACGACAGGCTTTTCCCTGATCCCTTCACATTCAAACCTGAGCGCTTCGTTGGTCCTGATGTAGACCCACGTTTACATGCTGCCGTTGACTACGCTTTCGGTTTCGGGAGACGCGTCTGCCCTGGGCGGTGGATGGCCTACTCGTTCGTATGGATCGTAGTCGCGAGCGTACTCTCTACCTTCCGCATCGAGAAGGTCGTGCGCGATGGTCGCGTCGTTGAACCTACAGGCGCATTTACACCTGGCATCCTTTCGTGCGTAATCTCTTGTCTGGGATGTTCGGGTCCTGAGCGAATCTCTTTATGATGCAGGAGCCCCGAAAAGTTCGAGTGCACTATTAAACCGCGGTCGAAGGATGCAGAAGCACTCGTCCATGCAACTGCAACAGCATAAGCGACAGATGGCAAGGGCAGCCTTGCTATGTTGAATTGAAAGATCCCAACTGCTTTGCTTCATTGCTGTGACGATGCTATGCAGTTCATGTACCGGGATGTATGATTGGACGATGTCACTTTACGCAATAGAATGGGAGATAAAATCACAGTAACCAACAACGGAATGACTGAATTCCACATGTCAATGTCAAGCATGATGACAATCGTGTTCAAACACGGGGTCGCAAGCGGACAGCAAAGTTATAAGGAATATTGCCCTACTATTCGGTTCGGAACAGGGCTGGAATGAAATATGAAATTGGGAGGGAGCGGAAGTCCGGAATCCTAAACAGGGAAAAAAAACTGGGCCCTACTACATCTGATAATACCCCACAACCCCAACGCAGGGTTCTAGTGCGATTTCGAAAGAAAAAAGGTCATTGATTATGTAAAATGAGGCGAGTTCTTATGAGGCGGCCCAGCATGCATGAACGTTCACATGTTCACAGGGACGACCTTTTCTCGCCCCGCGGAAATGAATGTTCCGGACATTTCGCATGATTCGAAGACCTTTTCGTTTTTGGTAACTGCTTCCATTTTGGTGGATCGGAGCAAGGTGATGATGTAAAAGTTCTTGCTGCTTTTGGCGTCAGGCGAGGCACCAGCGAATTTCCAGTTGATTGGAAGCCTTGTCTCGTGTTTGATTGAGCCTTAGCTTACGCGCACGACCGCTCGGATTTCACCGCGTCTCATTTACAGAAGGGACTAAACGATCTATTTCCGCTCTCGAACCATCAAGTTACTATGCGACCAAGAAAACAATCTGATAAGAGCAATCATGATAACAATGGGGAATGTGCGATTTTATAGAACTGGACAGTGTTCCTGATGATCGGGATCAGCAGAGAGAGAACAGAACTTTAGGACATCGCAGGTTTAGAGGGCCAGCAGGAGGTATAGCAAGACCCGACAAGCGTGGCAGAGGCAGATTAAATGGATTCCAGAGACAAAGGACCTTCAATAGCTGCGCGCAACGATGTTGTTCGAGTCAAGTCAAGTCCACCGCCGATACTCCCGCTGTCGCGCACAAGCGTCTGGCTGGCATCACGTAGCTCACTTGCACGTTGGATAAGCGTAGAATGTTCGTCCTCGAGTCTGGTTTGCAAAGACTTGTACAAATTCACTTTAGAGCTGATACCAATTTGGACAAAAGTTCCCAACGCATTGGCATACCGAGGGTGAACGCTGGAAATTGACGAGCACATACCTCATATGTCCCTTGATCTATGACGAAGGGTTCGGGAACGTGGTTGGTGATGCCACGCAGAGAACGCCACCAGTGGAATAAATAGACTTACCAAGTCTATCATCTCGGTGAACTTGGCCATGATGTCATTTGCGCCGGCCAGCCATTCCTCCATTGTAGCTTTGGACCAGCGTTCGCTCCCTTGTTCATATAATTCTGCATAATGCGCAAGGTCAGCCTCCGAGAACTCTAGACCAGGCAAGCCTCCTATGACTGCTGTAGGGTGAGGTACATTGGGGGGATAGATAAAGGTTTGTGTTCCCCCAGCTGCTGACGCATTGTCGAGAGAGGTGGTCCGAGGGAGAGAACTTTGTGAACGGGAAGGGTTACGACGGACACAGGGGCGCTTCGGGACATCGTGAGATCGACTATTTTGTCGTGTCAGGACGATATCCTCATCGTCACCGGGAGACGCTGGACGGATGCGCTTCGTCGGGTTCGCAAAGTCAAGATCAAAATCAGAGTTGCTGCCGACTGTTGGCATTTTCGTTTTCGTGTTCCGAGCCATGTATATCTCGCCATCTGCGGTGGGAGGGCGAATGGGGGCGTTTCGCTGGGCAGTGGCGATCTGCTGTCCCTCAGCATCGTTTTGTTCTGCCGACACGGAGGAATAATAGCCACTATCGTCAAGACTACTTGCCACGCTGTCAAAGGAAAATTGACTATCCCCAACCCCAAAGAAAGATTGATGGGCTAAGGAACGGCGTGTGGGGGCACCGACATCATCCTGGGGGCGACAGGACATTGGGCGAAACGGATGCGAGACGGCAGCGTCAGCAGCAGACGTTGACGTTGACGAACGCACGTTGAATTCTACCGACCCCGGGACGCCGGCGCCCTCCTCGGCGCTCTTGGAAAAAGGAAGCGAAGGCGTTTTGAAATCTGGTGCTGGGAAACCCGCAGTGAGGCCCTGAGGCATTACAGTGGGTGGGGTGAACGGGCGAGGCGCATATATGCGTGTTGTAGAGCCTTTGGGAGCCGAACGTAAGGCGGGTATGCCACCGTCGCCGTTCGCCTGATTCTGGTTCGGAACCGTGTTAGGATCTATCGAGATGCCGAGATTTGTTGAGCCCATGCGTGGCGCAGATTTCCTAAAACTAGAGATATTGAGAGCGCGGGTGGTTCCCTGAACGAACAAAAGTCAGCATTGTCGTTAACCACGAGGGCGTTTGACAGTGATTGGAGGGGTACTTAACCGCAAGCTCAGTATGGTTGTTCTCCGAAACGGACGGCGTATTGGCCGAACCGGTATGAAGGGCGTTACCCGAGATAGCAGTCGCATCATCTACAGGGTTTACTGCTCTCGAGGCCGGACGAGAAGGAAGAAACGGTTGCCTTGCGCTCATATGGTTATACTATACTGTAGGAGGTTAGCCGTCCACGACTCGGAGTACCCTGACGTACTGTACGCGTCGTTTGGCGGCCCGATCCTGCCTTGCGTCAGTTGTTGCCACACTCCCACCACTGGTAGCTCATATCATTGGGAAGTCCTTTTAAGCTGAAATACACTATTCTACAACAGCCGGAGAATTATCAGCAAAATTGTCTGCAGCCTGCTCCTGCCACATAGAATAATAGAGACCGCCTGCCCGTATGAGTTCCTCATGGGTGCCCTGTTCGACGACTGAGCCCTCCTTTAGTACAATAATTAAATCTAATTCAAATGAGGGTCAAAAGGGCCACAAAGTGAAGTAGACGTTGCGTTAGAACTCGCCTGCCTCAACGACCGTCCGCAGACGGTGTGCGATGAAAATACTGGTACGCGCACTGTCAAGCAGCGTCGCGTTAATATTCTTCATAAGTTCTGACTCTGTCTGTGCATCCAGAGCAGAGGTCTACACAGTGCAGTACGATGAGTACCTCGTACGACTCGGTGCATTTCAATGCAAGTCCACACTTACCGCCTCGTCGAAGAACAAAATCGGCGGATCTTTCAGTAGGGCACGTGCAATGGCAAGCCGTTGTTTTTCACCCCCGGACACCATTAGCCCGCGCTCGCCGACAGTGGTCGCGTATCCGTCATGGAGCTTCATGATTGTATCGTGTACCTGTGCCTTTTTTGTCGCTGCGATAACTTCCTCATCGCTCGCCTCGATCCGTCCGTATCGCACATTATGCATGATGTCGGCATGGAACAGCGGCGTATCCTGTGGGACAACGCCAACTACGGAACGCAGCGACGCGAGCTGTACTCGTGATATGTCCTGGCCGTCAACAAGAATGCGCCCCGCGGACGGCTCGTAGAAGCGGTATAGAAGTCGGAAGACGGTTGACTTGCCACAACCCGAGGGCCCCACGATCGCTACTTTCTTTCCAGCAGGAATCGTGAATGAAAGATCATGGAAGATTGGACGGGATGGATGGTAAGCGAACGCAACATTCTCGAATGATATTTCGCCTCTGGATAGGGAAAGGGGCTTTGCATCCGGTAGATCCTGCGTTATACGTTTGGTTAAAAAGTTATACATTCTAATAAAACAGAATCATAAAACCTTGGTAGGTGCATGCTCCGCTTGAAGGTTGAACAGAACCTCCATATCTAGCAGGCTCTGTCTAACCTCACGGTAAATTGTACCGAGGAAGTTCAACGGCATAGCCAGCTGGAACACCAGTTGGTTGATCATGACTAGGTCGCCAACAGTCATCGTCCCTGCCGCGATCATGAGATGTCATGAATTTCAGCGCTTCGTGCGTAACGGACCATTAATGACTCCTTGAGCTGCGAGGTACATAGTTCCCGTCAGCGCAGTTGAAAATATAACATTCTGGCCTGAGTTGAGAAATGCGAGTGATGTGGCAATTTTGACGGAGGTCTTCTCATATGTACGCAAGTGCTTATCATACTGTTTTATCTCGTATTGTTCATTGTTGAAGTTCTATGTGGACCATGGAAGTCAGTCATATAACTCTCGTCGTCCGTGTGATTGTATCTGCGCGAACCTTGACAGCTTCATAATTAAGCAGTGAGTCAACGGCAACCGTTGCAGCCTTGTTGTCTGCTGAATTTGCTTGGCGGCGGAACTGCGTTCTGATCGCGTTGGGGGAAAAAAATGGTCAGCATGCGAATCAGCTTACAGAAAGTCGATGATACGAGCTCACCGCCATGACGTAGTACGTACAGTAAACCACGTATATGCAGCCATAGTTGCGAGTGTAATTGCGGCATAGTCCCAACCAAACTTGTACGTCTATACACACATCAACGCCCACGGCTTTAAGGGAAGCTGACCTACGAACCAAAATTCCACACACGAGAGATATTTCGAGCGCTGTGGGTACCACTCGGAATAATATTGACTGCAGGATGAACGTGACGCCTCTGTAGAGGTGTCCCGCAAGGGTCATCTAAGCCTTCTGAAGACGCCAGAACAAAGGAAAAGAAAAGGGAAGGGGAAAACGCACTTGGTACCACGGTCTATAGCGCGCGTGAGTCCGCCGGTCTGTCGAGAGAGATGGAACTTGATGTCGAGATTGAGCAGATGTTCGAAAGTCTGGCGCGCGACGGTGCGCACCGCCCGTTGACCGACATTTGCGAACACCGCATTTAGCAGTTCTCCAAACAGGGTGGCGCCTATACGTGCGGCACCGTCTGCCGTTCGAATGCACAATTACACAACATCAGGCCCAACGATAAGTTTTAAGACGTACAAGCAAGAACGACAGAGCCGCAGACAACCCATACTGTCGATTGTCCATCAATTGGGATATTGAGTGTGTCGATCACTTGTTTGAAAAATAACGGGACTTGCACGTTCAGCAGCTGTAACAGATGATGTTTATCAATCGCCTGACGGTCCACGTATGGATGGGCTGAGACTATGTACCTTGCCACAAATGAGTAGGCCAACGCCTAAAACAACCCGACCTCTTGTTTCCCAGTCATCCTTGGGCCATATGTGAACAGCGAGCCTGCGTATGATAGCCCAATCGCGTCGCCGCTGCTCCGCATTCGATACAACCACCTTCGATGTCATCGAAGGGTTCGTAGGGGTAGACTGAGGTGGGCCTTTCTCCTGTTGCGCGAGCTGATGGAACGCATGCCGGTGAAGCGGTGCTAGCTGGGCCTTATGGCAAAAGGGTGCGGGTGAAGAGACCGACTCGAACAGGGTGAGTTCCGCTCTAGGTCGACGGCGCGGGCCTAGGCGGACCGCGGCTTGTTGCCAAACCGCGCGTTCAGTTGACGGCGGATGGGGGAGCGTGAAACACATGCGCGATAAACGTACATGGTGATGGGACGTGACTCTCCGGAGAGCAGCACTCATCACTGTCATTACTGCACTATTGCAGGGGCTTTTGACGCCTGCAGTAAGCAGCAGATGCCCGACCCACGTGCTCCGGAGTGTACGACACAAGTCGGGCCGCATCGTGCGAGTTACGTGCCCAGGCGCCTAGGGTTCATCGAACTTGATAGTCACTTTTATGATTGAATAAATGTATCCTATCCGGGTTTCTTTCAACTCATCCCCGCTTCGCGCCAGTGTGAAGTTGAAACTGCTTGTTTGAATAAATGCAGAAAAATATGAACGTCGTTGCGATATTGGAGCCCTCCGCAGATCAATAATACATGACAGCGTCTTCACTGATGGATAAATACGCGTCGTTGCGTTGCGTGCTACATAATCTCTAGTCGTCACATTGGTGCGCGCGTTTGGGGCGGGAAATGGGCGTCTGTCCACTTGTGGGCCCATGGGGCTTGCCAGGCTAGAGCTTCCAACATGCATTTTCCTCATTGTTTCCCTTCAATTAGAAGGGGTGCTGTAAGCATGACGGCGGAAGGACCCTAGGTTGAAGTAGTACATAGTGGCCACAGCCATGTCGAGGGTGCCAAGTTGGGCTTAACTGGATTTTTTGGGTTTGGGCTTGTGAAAGTTGCAAAAGCAACCTAGCCAAACGTTGCGCTTCTTGATTATGTTGTCCAAAACGTATTTAAGAAAAACCTGAAGAAAGTCATGAAAAATTATCATGAAGTGCAAAGGGCCCATCCTGTTGTGGTTTCTGAGACAGAAACAATTTCTAGATGTAAGCACGCTGTGCGCCTGCCTACCAATCAACGCCGCAGTCACTGGCATACTAGTAGAAGTCTAATAGGATGGGTTGTTGCGCCTTCCGAGTCTGGACACCCACAATTCTAGTAACCCACAACCCTTGGCCCCTTCATTCACAACGCCTTCTTATCCTGGCCTTCTTGACGGTTTACCCCTAGTTTTCTCATGTCTGCGACGACAGCTCCAACTCCTAACCTTCGCTTTATCCTCGATGCATTGGACGACTATACCAAGCAAACAGGCATAGATCTCACCAAAAATCCATTTGCCGAATCGCTCAGGAACTGCGACTCACCTGATTCCATCCTTGAGCTACTTCAGAACAGAGCACAGCGTTTAAAGACTTTCGGGATGGAAATAACAAATTGATCAACTGGCTCACTCCAGTAGTAGTACACGTCCTTCACGGTTTCTCTCCCATTCTCATCGAGGTCGCTGTCTTTGTCGGCATCGATGCTCTCCTCACGGTACCTACACTTTCTTTCTCGCTTTCCTTAACTGAACCCTTGTGAATATCGGGGATATATTAGGCTGCCGATGGGGTCACAGCGGGCTATGATGCACTCGTGTATCTCTTTGAATGCATCGCACATTTCCTAAATCGTCTCCGTATACACCGAGATTCCGTTCAATGATGCAATGGCCAATATTATCGTCAAAATATTGGTTGAAATATTCTCTGTACTCTCACTCGCGATGAAACAGATCAAACAAGGGCGGATCAGCACGTCGCTTGTTGCTCACATATCTTTCTCGCTGAACATTTCACAGAGAAATTCGCAAAGAATCTGTTAGGAGAGAGCGAGATCGACTCAGTGCTTAAGAGATTGACTCGGCTCACCGAAGAAGAGGCGCTGATGACCGTGGCTCAGACACTAGACATCAGGAAAAACCTCCCTGTTTAATTAGCTTTAATTTGTCCAAATTATGTTTAATTTGGGAGATTTGGGGGATTTGTATAATTTTGTCATATTTGTTTAATTCAGAAGGTCCCAACTTGAATTAAGTTTAAATTTGGGCAAATTAAGCATAATTCACCCAAATTACTGTTAATTTGGAAAAAGTTTGCCAAAAGTTTTCCAAAACTTGGGCACTTTTCTTGTCCTTCTGAGGCTCAATTTCATGCAGACAGAAATAAAACTAAGTCAATGATATTATTCCCAGTAATTGACTACAAATAAGGTAGAAGGTGTCTATCAATGGAATAATGAATATCAGTTCATCCATCTCATCAGGGCAGTTGTTGTAGTCGTGGTCATCGTGGTCATCGCAGCGTTGTGTCGTGGTCGATGAACGTACGGGTGCAGGCACGATTGATGAACGCACGGGCACGGGCATGGTCGACAGACGCATGGGCAGGCGTGGTCAACGAATGCACGGGCGCGCGTAGCCAGCGAACGCACGGGCGGATGTGGTTGACGAACGCATAGGCGTGCGTGGTTGACGAAAGGCACGGGCAGGCGTAGTCAGCGAACGCACGGGTAGGAGTGGTCGACGAACGCACGGGCGGATGTGGTTAACGAACACATAGGTGGGCGTGGTTGACGAACGCACGGGCAGGCATGGTAGACGAAGGCACGGGCGGGCGTAGTCAACGAACGCATGGGCGAGCGTGGTTGACGAAGGCACGGGCGGGCGTGGTTGATGAACACACGGGCAGGTGTGGTAGACGAACGCACGGGCGGGCATAGTCAGCGAACGCATGGGCGGGCGTAGTCAGCGAACGCACGGGCGGGCGTAGTCAACGAACACATGGGCGAGCGTGGTTGATGAACACACGGGCAGGTGTGGTAAACGAACGCACGGGCGGGCATAGTCAGCGAACGCACGGGCGGGCGTAGTCAACGAACGCACGGGCGGGCGTAGTCAACGAACGCATGGGCGAGCGTGGTTGATGAACGCACAGGCAGGCGTGGTAGACGAACGCACGGGCGGGCGTAGTCAACAAACACAGGGGCAGGTGTGGTCGATGACCGCACGGGCGAGGGGGCAGTCAATGAACACACAGGCAAGGGGTTGGTCGACAAACACACGGGCGCGGGCGTGGTCAACGATGATGCGCATGAGAGTGTGGGGGTCAACAGCAGAGCTGCCCAAGTACAACAAGAGATAGTACTCACCTATAGAAAACCTCGGAGCTGGTGAAGAAAGAAACTTGAGTCACCAAAAAAAAGTGTCATTCTGTAGCAGCGACAGAGGGGGCATGGTTGACTTTGCAGAATTTTTTTCGAGCAAGTTCGAGTTCTGCCCACATCTACTTTCATAATTTCTTCTCACGACCCAGTGACATTTTCAACTTCGTTTCTCACTGTTCCGGCCCGGCTTCGGCCCGGTTTGGCCTCAAAGCGGCTTTGGCCTGTGGCCCTGTGTGCACACCCACACAATACAGGGAGAGTAATAAATAAAAGTTCAAGACATATAAAAGCCACTCTAAGTAGTCCCAAGGCTAAAATATCTCTTTATATCATTCCTCTTATCTAACAAATTTTGGCAAATTTTGTAGCAGCTTGGCAAATTTTGGTTAAATTTGGAAATGAGGTTTTTCCTGATGGAGGTCGTTCATGGTCTTGTCAACAATTTGAAAGTGGTCATTGACGGTACGTAAGCCTTGCGCGATGAACTGTCAGTTATTGACTAGAATGCTGTCCGAGTAGATGGCAAGGTATCAACAGATCGCATGCGGCAGGCTTTGGGAAGGTTTAATCTGCGTGATATAAATGCTGCATCTGGAGCTGACTATGGATTTAGTTACGATGCAGGAGACAACGAACGAGATCAACAAGATGAAGCGTTAGTCCTTGAAATCCTCGATGCCGTCGATTCTTAACTCGGCTCGCAGGTGACCAGTTACAGGAGAGAATTAGAAATTGGCTATCTCCTCCTGATCCGTCAACAAATCATAATATTGCGCTCGACGCTCAATACCGCAGCAGCTCTACATGGTTTACTCAAGGGAGCATCTTTGAGGAATTGAATGCGTCCGGTTCTCTCTTATGGATTCATGGCAACCGTGCGTGTTCTCCTACCTCTCATCATTTCAAACTGCTGATAGCCTTCGGCGACCTGATTTTATAGCGGGATCTGGAAAGAGTATTTTATGGTATGTATCTCACTGCGTCCATCGTCTAACAGTAGATCGTCGAACGCCAAGCCCTGGTGCCACCCATGCCTCAGTGCTACCCAACGAGGCCGACCAAGAGCTCATGCCACCCAATCTGAGTGCCAATTATTTCTCTTTTGATTGATAGCTTCCATGTGGTTGGATGAGCGTGGTGCTTGGTCTAAACAATAGATAGGACCCATCTAAACTTTGGTATTCCGCTGTGTCAACATCACGAAGTCTGTGGTTCGGCACAAGCTAACACTTGCACAAGAACGAAGTCCAGGCCGGTACAAGGTACGAATACACTCTATTTTTGAAAAACAACACCAGCAGCTGTGCAATTATTAATTATTAATAACATTTCTTTACCAACAAAATGTACGCAGGCGGAATAGGGATTCTTTTAGCCACCTCACGTATCCAAGGCCACTCAATACCTCTGGAAGCAAAGCCGGAGTTATCATACCTCTAACTTGAAGAGAGCGCAGAGTCATGGTCCGAAAAACCTGTATCTTCCTCATCCGATGACTCCCAAACGGTAGGTGCCGCCGTTATATTGATCAGATAACGTTTCATGGTCCAGTCGATGCTGCTGTATTTAGAGGTATCCGGAGGCGGAATCCATGGAAAGCACCACTCATGCCAGTCTCCCATATACGGCGATCGCACGGCCTCATTATCTGGTGTGATGACATCCGTGCCAACTGCCTCTGGTGGTCCGTCTGTGAAAGTTTTATCGACCCAAAGCAAAACATTCGCTTTGACATCGTAATAAGAGCCTTTGCTATCACCATTGCTGGGAAGTCGAAGGCGCGTGGTTCGGGGAGGACTTGGATAACGAGATTGAAGAGGAATATGGGATATCTTTGTAATGGCAGTTTCTTTTGGCTGTCCACCTTCACCTTTAGCGGCCTTTCTTTTCCCTTTCCCCTTCGCTTCTACCCCCGTCTTGGCCTGCGTCGTCTTGCCTCCACGGTCTCCAGAAGCTTTCCTTTTAGAACCACCCTTTCCACCCGAGAAGTCATGCTTGTCTTGGCCATCCTCTGATCCTTCATCTCCATCATCTCTGGGTCGTTTGTGGCTGCTTCTCAGCAGCGAAGTCGCACCTCCCAATCTGGCCCTCCAGAAACTTTCTATTTTTACCAAGCTTCCATATAATAATAGTTGATCCGGCGTCAGGTTGGGGCGGTGCTTTTCGAACTTTGGTAGAGCATTGGCGATTACAAAATAAGGGTGCGAATGATGACGGAGGGCAGGGAAACCGGCAAAGTAATTATCAGGAGTGTAAAATTCGAAATGTCGGAGATCGTCATCGTCGGTCGCACGGTGGATGCATTTCCACCCAAGAGTCGGGAAGGCCACGAAGATATAATCTGTTTTTCTCCCGGGCTTGTAATTGGGATATGG
>QFDX01002230.1:0-30068 GCA_003315875.1 Lactifluus piperatus | reverse complement strand
ACTCCACAGCGCGTTTCGTCGCCTCAAGGTCGCGCGTTTCGACTTTGCAACGTGGGCACCGGCGTTCGAGCAGGGAAAGCACATTGGCGTTGGCCAGTGGGCCGCCAATGGGCTTCTGCCTGTGTTACGCTGGCGTGCACGGACTGCGAGGACGACCTGAGGACTGCGAGGACGATGCGAAGACTGCGAGGACTGCGAGGACGATGCAAGGCAGCGAGGGCGATGCGAGGCAGCGAGGGCGATGCGAGGCAGCGAGGGCGATGCGAGGCAGCGAGGGCGATGCGAGGCAGCGAGGGCGATGCGAGGCAGCGAGGGCGATGCGAGGCAGCGAGGACGCGACGAGGATGGCGAGGGCGAGGACAACGGTGAGGACGCGGCCACGAGGATTAGGCCACAACGACACTGCCTTGAGTGACTGCTCACCAGGGTGAATCCCCACCCCAGCCCTGACGACGATGACGCGATGACAGTGAGGACGATGACGATGATGTGAGCACAACGAGGACGACACGAGCACGGCAAGGACAACGCAACCACAGCGAGGACGACACAACCACAGCGAGGACAGCGAGGATGACGTGACGACAATATAATAGACAGTAGAGATATATTCTTAATGTAAAATAAAAAATAAAAGTCTTGTGAGCTTGTGAAGCTTGTGAAGCTTGTGGACGCTTGTGAACTTGTGTCACAAGCTCACAAGCCTGACAAGTCGCCAAAAGCTCACAAGCGTTTTGTGATTTTGCTGATGCATTATCTACAGCGCTGAAATCAATCCATCTTTACAACATATTCCTGCCCTTAAGGAGAAAGAGAAGTTTCTTCTGTCAAAGGGGTCGAGAGGCGCACGGTCAAATTATTTCCAGCGTCGAGTACAGATGTGAGTGGTTGCATCTGAATATCATATTTGAGTTCTGACGCGGTCGCGGAGCTCGAGCTTATGACTCGGAAATCATGGCAACATTTTTCGCAGTAAACAAACCCCCAAAAAGTAAGGTTGATGCGGGAACGAGGACTGGTAGAGTTTGTCTGGCGTGATAAGCAGCACTTGTAATACTGAGTCTGCGACAACTGGGCATTGCATATGTCCTTGGCCAACGGTCGCTGTCAGTGTGAGGATTGGATGCCATCGACATCGAGTTATTAGTAATCCAATCAGTCACTCGGTCACGGGTTTCCCTAGCGAGCGCGTTGGCCCGGCGTTGAGGTTGTGATTGTACTTCACCACCTACATGGCTGCATCTCTGCTGAATTGAATACTGCTGGAGTAAGCATTTCTTTTGTCGAGGAGCCCGTAATAGGCTGAAACTACAATACATCACTCCTTACATCCTCTCGTCGGGCCGAATCCGTTGCTATTATTGCGACCACTACATTTAAGCCTACGGACACCAAATCTCGTTCTGCCGCACATATTAGCTGCTCTTTCCTGCTCCATTGCGTGACAGATATGTCGCCCGGAGGCCTCCTTTCTTTCCACCATGCCATCCTGGAAGAGATCCACGACCCTTCAACTAGTCAACTCGTCCTCCTCGCTCGTGGACTAGGATTGCGCAAGGTTGTTTGCACTCTGATGCAGATATATGATCAATCAACGAATCTTGTTCTTCTTGTTAATGCATCATCTGAGGAAGAAGCTGCTATTGGGGAGGAATTGAGTGTCATGGGATGTCGCAAGCCGGGGCTGAGAGCAGTTGGCTACGAGATGGGAAAGAAAGACCGGTAAGTTTCTTTGAGGTTTGATGACCCCGTACTAGTATGCATTCCATCGTTCCCCCATCTATCATATATCAACTTGACTTCCCGAGCATCCTCAATCTACATATGAATATCACGCTAACCATTATCAAGCCAGGACTTGTATAATAATGGTGGCCTGATATCTGTTACCTCGCGAATCCTGGTCGTGGACATGTTGCAATCTGACCTTCCAACGGAGCTTGTGACCGGTTTGCTGGTGCTTCATGCCGAGAAGTGAGCACAATAACGTCTAATCGTCCATTGTCTCTTGAGCTTCGTCGGCAGAGTGACTGCATTATCTCTGGAAGCATTTATTGTGCGGCTTTATCGCGAAAAGAACGACACAGGTTTTCTCAAAGCATTTTCAGACCAGCCAGAGCATATCACTTCCGGACTCTCACCACTTAGAAGTATCATGAAAGAACTTCAACTACACACAGTTCTGATCTATCCTCGGTTAGTCTTCTCGTCGCAGGTAATTGCGGATCTGATGGTGGTATTAGTTTCCATCAGGCCGTGAAGGATTCACTGGAGCACAAACGTGCAGACGTGATTGAATTGTATCAGCCAATGACTGAGTCAATGAGGGAGATTCACGGTGCACTCGTGCAGTGCATGTCTACGACATTGGCAGAGCTCAAGCGGTCGAACACAACGGTTTGTAGTCTTTCTGGTCTTTATTCCGGACATTCAAGTTTTCGTAGCTCGATCTAGATGATCTGAACGTAGAAAATGCGTACTTTCGATCTTTTGATGCCATCGTCCGCCGCCAACTCGACCCTGTTTGGCATAAGGTCGGTCCTCGGACTAAGCAACTAGTCAGCGACCTCGCGATCTTAAGGAGGCTCCTCACGTATGTCCCACGATACTCTTTGGGGCCCCTCTGCTCATGGAAATGAAGGTACTTGCTCAATTATGATCCCTTTGCGTTCTATGCGTACCTTGAAACCATCGTTGCATCTAACGCTCAATCTGCCGCGGGAAACCCACGTCAGAATCAATCACCCTGGCTCCTTACTGATGCTGCTCATATCATCTTTGAGACTGCCAAAAGGCGGTGCTATGTTCTCCGAGAAGTCCGAGAGAAGGTGACGCCGGTATCCACGAACGTAATCGAGATCTCTGATGATGAAGACGCATGGGAAGCACTTGAAGAGGCTGAAGGCTTTATCCGCCGTGCACCTGACACGGCCAAAAAGACAAAGGACCAGACTGAGAAACATACTCGGCCTGCTTGGTTACCGAAAAATATGGAGCCAGTTCTCGAAGAGCAGCCTAAATGGCATCTCCTTGCTGAAACTTTAAAGGAAATTGAAGAGGAAATTATGCGACAGGATTCTCTCTCAATTAGTGCGTCGTAGGCGGATCCGGAAGCATTGAACTTGATTGACTCTTCTGCTTCTATGCAGCGACCCGTGGAAATAACGTGGTCCTTGTAATGACATCCTCTGCGCAAACCTCGTCGCTTTTGAGCGAATACTTGGCATCCATGAACCCAAATGCGCTACCTGGACAGCGAGGTCGACAATTGATGGAGGATAAACTGCGGTTATACTTATATTGGAAGTCACGGCTTTCTTCGCGGCCGGCCGAGAGCCAACTACAGTCTGCGACTAACCGCGAGAATGCTTCAGGCGATGACGAAATCAGTCCCGCCTTACGAAAGAAAGACCGCGAAAGGGCGCAGCGCATTGCCAGTCGACGTCGTATCCGTGGTGGTGCACCTGCTACTGTCAACGTGCCAGCTCAGCGACAAGATCAAGGCTCAGCATTGCCCCCTGAAGAGGAGGGTATCCTAGCCGAGTTGTACGTACATCCCCCAAGACGTTCTCGAATCTAGTAGTTTACCTCTCTCAGCCTTGCTACTCAAAACAATCAAAACAATGTGTCCTTGGATACAGAGATCACGCTGGCGTTATCGTTGGAATCTTCGCTTCCACCTGACGAGGCGGAATTCGATCCCGTTTACGGCCTTCTTGTCCCTTCCCAAACAGTTATAGTCCGGGCATATGCAGATGACAGTGACGATCGTATGCTTGCCGAGCTTCAACCCCGTTTCATAGTGATGTACGAACCCAATCAAGATTTTGTGCGACGTGTTGAAGTATGTTCGTGCACAAGTTACTGCACGTCCTGCATAACCTGGATACACAGGTGTATAAAGCCTCCAATCCTGGGCTTGCAGTACGCGTGTATTTCATGATCTATCAGATGACGGCAGAAGAGCACAAGTACCTTGCAAGCCTGCGCAAGGAAAAAGAGGCATTTGAAAGACTGATAAAGGAACGTGGGGTAAGTGCTCAACCACTGCGTGTAACGGTGTTAGTAAGTCTCGGCAGACAATGTTGCTCACCATTCATGAAAGCCATCGTACAACATCCGACGTGGGAGAAGCTATTATCAAGACGATCAGTTCTCGCGTCGCCGGTGGACGGAAAGAGCTCTCGACCGCACAATTAAGAGTACATCCACCGTCTTGTCACATCTTGTTTCGTGCGTGTTGATGCTGTCATAGGTTATTGTCGACATGCGTGAATTTCGTTCGGCGCTCCCATCCCTCTTACACGCCTCAAAGATGGTCATTGTCCCCGCAACACTCACAGTGGGAGACTATATCCTGACGCCTGACATATGCGTGGAACGGAAGAGCATACCTGACTTGGTATCAAGTTTCAACAGTGGTAGATTGTACGATGCGTCTTCCTCATTCCGCCGGCATCTAACTTAAGGGCCTTCGACACTTCACACAGGTACACTCAGTGTGAATTGATGTCGGTTCACTACAAGCAGCCTATCCTGCTGATCGAGTTTGAAGAACAAAAGTGTTTCTCCCTAGAGGCATGTAGTGAACTCTCCGTCGATGTCCGGGTCAACTTAACACTTAGCAGATCGTGCAAGACGTCAAGTCCTTCGCAAGGCCGACGGGAAAGTATCCGACAACAGGCAAACCCGGAAGCAGCAACAGCATCGTTCCAGAAACCTCTCAGCTGCCGTCTATTCAACAGAAACTGGTTCTCTTAACGCTTGCCTTCCCACGCGTTCGCATTCTCTGGTCATCATCCCCTTACGCAACAGCAGACATTTTCAAAGACCTCAAGGCCAATGCCCGTGAACCTGATTATGCGGCGGCCGTGGCAGTCGGTGCAGATAGTGATCCTGCCGCCGGGCAAGGTATGCACGGGCCAGCGGAGGAACTTTTACGAGCATTGCCAGGTGTTACTGCTAAGAACGTAGGTTATGTGATGAGCCGTGTGCGCAGTGTGCGCGAGCTGTGTGGATTTGAGCTAGACCAGGTACAAGATATTCTGGGAAATGAGCCAGGCAAAGCATGTTGGGAGTTCCTGCACTGGGGAGAGCCGGTTGTTAAGCCATCAGTGTCCGACCAGGGTTAGATTGCGTAGACCTGTGCTCGCTTAATTAGGGCTCGGAATGATTATGTCATCATTATCTAGATGAAATGCAAAAATGTCATCATGTCAGGATCGGCGACAATCACGGAGGCAGCAGGGCGCAATCAAAGTGACAACTGTCGTCTTGCGAAATTGTCATGTCTGGCGGTGTAGGTTTCACATCTTTTAGCCTGGCTCATACTCATACTAGTAACATATCTGCTACCTGCAGCACCCTCAGACTCGGCTCTCGTTCTATGAAAAGTTCCCGTAGTTTCTTGCCGGACCTCGTGCGATCCCGGGCCCGCGAAACGTTTCTTCTGGTGAGAGTGTCATCAAACTTTTTGATGGGCGCAAACATGGGCGATGCAAGGCACTGCACTTTTCTCCTCGGAACATTCTTCCCCGCTTTGATGCAACCAGTGTTTGTATAAGCTATAAGATCCCGCCTGGTGGATAAGGTGCTTAGGCTTTTCCTTCCCTTCAGCCATCGGGCTATCGTTGCCTTTTTGACTCCACTTCCCCTCATCAGCGGCTGGGTCGCCGATTGTGTCTCAACTTTACATTTTTTGGCTTCTCCAGTCTCTCTTTAATATTTTGTGCATTATTGCCTTATTCTATCCGACATCATGGCCTCGTCCCATCCCTCCCGTGACTTGTCACTCATTCCATGCCACCTCACAAGCTCGCAGCGCTCCCGACTGGTTAGGTCAACTCGCAAACTCACGAAAATTTTGGGCGAGACACCAGTACCCCAGATCAAGCTTCCGTCCCCCCTGTCCCAACCATCGGCCCAACCATCGTCCCCGCAGAGGTACCAGGGTAACACTACAACTGCCCAAATTGTCCACGCGACAAAAAGGTTCGCACGTGCAATACTGCTACCTTGGCAGTCAATCCCTCGTCAGGAAGCGGATAATGATTGCGACAGCATTAACAGCAATCGATCTGGGCCCATCACAGCGAAGAGTACTTCCCGTGGGCGTGGCCGGTCACCCGTGCCGTCTTACGACTCCAAACCTAGCCCCGAAGATGTGGTTGACCTTTGCGATACCGATGTTTCCTCTCGTGTCCCAAGCATCAGCCCCTCTTCTAAGAAGCGACGGCCATCATCGCTCATTTCCATTTCTACCTCCAAGTCATTAGCACTTTCTCCTACTGAGTGGGAGAAATGGAGGGAAGGGTCCGAAACACGTAGTCGCCGCAAACGCCTCGCAAAGCTTGCTCGCCACTTGGGCGAGAGAATTCCACCTGATCTTATCTTGCCCACCCACAAATCCTCTTCGCGCAGTAATGGGAACCCGCGGCGTGGACCCCCTTCTGCCGGTTACATCCCACCCGTCGGCCCTTTCGTTCCACCATCGCATGCGGAACTCCCAACGCTAGTACAAGGGTTAAATCCCTCCCTTCCGCCGCCACCCGCGTCATTGGACGTTCCACCACCTGAGGTCACCAAAGTGATAGAGCTTTTCGAGTCCATGGGACTCATGCCTCCGTCCAAATCCACTTGTGACCCAGAGCCGCCCAATCCGTTCGCACAGCAGGAGCATCGGCAGTCATACTGCGAGCTCGGTCTTTCCCTGCAACGCCAGCATATCATCCAACCCCGCGCTGACGACTGCTTCGTGGTGATCGACCATGCTGACGCGAATACTCATGGGGAATACAAAGAACATACAGTCAGCGTCCCCTCGAGGCCGGGATCGCCTTTGGCGTTGTTCAGCCTTCGTCACACTGCATCTTCCCAGGAACCCAAAGCTGTGTCTCACCGCCGCGAGAGTCGTCAAGGCTGGAGCGGAGAGTGGAATGCTGCGAGCATGCATGAGGTCATTTCAAAGTTGCGAGATCTGTGATCAGCAACAATTAGAGCATTTGGGATTAGATTCTACGGTTGTTGGATGCGATGCCTTGATTTATAACCCACTTCGAGACGTGTAATTTGAACCATATACCAATATGTTTGTGACTCATAGATGTATCCTGGATGGCCAGCCTTGTTATATTCTTTCCCAATACTATGGTATGAAATATGGATCATGATGTATCGAACACCGCCGGCGTCGGCCGGGGAAGGACGGTCTCAGAATTCTCCTTATGAATGAACAGAAGCTGTAAGTAGGAATACCAGGGGTTGTTACAGAAGATAAGACGATGCAAGTGGCTGCGGAGCTCTGCAGGCGCGAAGTTGGGTTGCCGTAACACGTTGAGAAGGACTTCTGTAGGAAACTAGGAATCCAGCGATCCAGCAGTAATCACTGCAGGCATTTCTGGGGAAGTCCTATTCAGCTCTGAGAATCTGAGCAAAACCAGGAGTTCGTCGTGAATTGGATTACAATGCACAGTATATGCCTGCAGTGAATCTAACTCCTTGCGTAGCCCTCCCAGTAAATAACTTGAAGTTATACGATTTCCACCCCAGGTAGGTAGCCTGGTAAACTATTTCCTCATTTAGTTATCTCGAGTTTCGCTTGATCACGTGATCGTGTGATCATGAGGCCGATATTCGTTGGCCTCAGGTGACTCAAGTTAACCACCCCTAGTTTTGAGTTTTCAGCCATGCCGTATTGCCGAATTACACAAGCTTGAAGGGGTCTGAGTGTAAGTTACCAGAGTACCGTAATTTCTGCCCTTTCGTGTTATCAACTCTAGGCCTGAAGGCTCTGGTACTTACGCCAAGATGTGATATGTTAACTAACTTCTTGAACTTGAAGCTCGAGGCCGTTCAATGGGCAGTTCTCTCTCCTGTACCAAGTAATTGGCTTCACGGGGACCTAAGTTGCATACTGTTTAGGATCAGCTCCTTTGACCCTGATCACTACCTTCTGATTTTTATTCTGCGCAACCCTGTATCTTTTCTACGCCGAAGCTACGTGCCATTCCAACCATATGGGATCACCCCTGTTGTCACTTCGTGCCTCAGTCATGCCTGTACCCACAGGACTGGCGGCACAGGCGCGTGGGCGAAAAAAAATTGCCATAGGATACGCCACTCCGCGGTCATATTCCTCCAACGTTCCCACCAAAGGCGTATGAAAATGTGAAGACCTGGGCACAAGGTTTGGCACCAAGTAGAGGGATACCTTGGGGATTCTTCCTCTAAGATGGTCCTGATCCACGTGCGGGCAATTTTACAGAACCCTGAAATGTGGAACTCGGATGCTGGCCTCCAGTCTGAGATATCATTACGCCCTTCCTACCCTTATCGCCTTCTATGAAGCCTCCATGGACAGCCGCCTTCCAATTGAACTTAGTGGAGGCGCCCCATAGTTAGTGCTTCCGCCTCATTCTTCACCCACATCAACAGCGAATTCCCATACTCCACTCTGCCACAAAATCACCACACCTATTCCCCTTTTCACCCGCTCATCAGGACAAAGAGCGGTGTGATGATGTGAACGTTGCCGGCACCGTCGTCCCTGTGTGGGCGCCTCAGCGGTCTTACCGTTATCTCGGCGGGCAACTGACATTCATATTAATCCAACCCTCTTACAGATAAAAGAAAAAACATTTGGATCATTGACGAAAACATGGATAAGGCGCAGCGCCGTTGACTGCGCCACTTCTGTCCTGTGGAACTTTGTCGTAGTGGCGATTTATTATTACCAATACTGATATACTATCAATCCCATCTGTGGCGCATAAATGGCGCGGTCATATGGTCAGACGATGACTTTTGAGGCATGAATGCACCCCACCCTTGATGCTCTTGTGGCGTCGCTCACGGGCACTTATTGAAATTATAGGGATTTGGAACTAATATTCCCATGGATAATAAGGTATATCCACCACCACAACTGGGCGAGATTAAAGTTCGGGATGATTTAGTAGCGGGCATTTGCGCGCCCCTCGCGTCACGCCACCTACCCATGCTCACGCACACAACACATGGATATACATGGTGGCGCTCGACTTTCACACAGAACGATTCGCGACCAAAATACAGCTCCCATTTACATGCAACACTTTACGCATATCACACGAAGTAACTTCCGACAGGGGTTAACCATAAAACTTGAACGTAGCCATTTCTGACCATTCTTCTGCAGAACCTTTAGCACAGCGCTACGTCGTTGCCCGATGGATAATGAGGCAAGATGGTTGTGAAAATGTCTCACAGAGCAAGACAACTAAGCGTGGTTCGAACAGTTGCTGCACTGACAGGTGCCAGCAGCGCACGCGCAGCTGTTTCCGGAGCCGCAGTTGCTGGTAACATAGCGAACATTAGTATATAGCATAGGTGAGAGGAATACGATAGCCGTACGTGCAGTTCTGAGCGCAAGTGCAAGCCATTGTTAAGTGAGTTGTTTAGCAAATGACAGATGAGGGGATTTAGAACCAAGTTCTGAGTGGTTGGGCCCCATTGGACTCGCCTTTTATGCCTGGATCTAATGCTGACGTCAGAATAGGGGAAGCGCCACGGATTCACATCTGGCATCTGGGGTGGGGACACGGCCTACACGGCGGGTGTCAATTGTTTTTTTGGGTAAAGGGGTAGCCGTACGTAGATTACTTTCATAACGAAGAATCAGCAGGTCGTGGCAGCCCCCCTAATATGGGTGGGTCTTGATGTCAGCCGTGCCTCGTCATGCGGTGAGTTGTCCTCGTGATCGCTCCAGACCCACTCGTGGTTGTGGCCCTTGTGGCATCTTCCAGAGCAGAGTATAACGGTAGCGTCACCCTTCACCCTGAAATAGTGGGCTGCCGAAACGTGAGCAACCATTCCGCGAGCTGGGGGCACACCTCGCGTACTTGGATACCGTAATATTTGATATGGGCGGTGAGATGTTGTGACGATTCCAGCCCGATACGTGGCCTCCTTGATTGAGGCAAGATGCTGGCTCAGCTCCAGAGATCGGGATTTCTTTGCTCTTTTTTTTTTCTGATTGGGTGTGTGATGGGACACTTCCAAATATGGAAGCATTATCCATTTGTGGGCTGCGAGCGGCTTGACGAGCAGTCTCTCATGGACGTGAAGCACGATGAACTCATATCCGCCAGAACTGTTGGTTCAGCTTGCGCCTGTAATGTTCATTGGGGGTCTTGAGCTTCCCACCACGCCTGAGCCAGTACCTTCTGCGGCGTTAGACTCACCGCAATCTACTCGTCCTCTTCAAGACCCCTTCACAGTGCTCACCAACCGCTTGCGTGATGCACTGCTTTCTCAAAGAACCACTGTCATATGGCAGCCTGACAAGTCTAAAACATTCCAGGCAGTTCTTGTTGATAAGGTGCGCTCTATTGTTCTTTAGGCGATACTTCCATACACAAGCAGAACCACTAGGATGTCCGCTTTCCACCACGCAAAATCCCGCTATCCCCGGATCCACATGGTCCCGCTCATTCCCCGCTCTCCCCGCTAATCCCCACCTCTCCTCTACATCCTGACGGTCTTATCGCACCCATATGGGTACGCAAGCACACCACCCTCGTACCATCAGTTTTCGTGCTCTTCAACCGCCTATATGAGTCGCCTCCCCATCATACGTCATCCTCTCCATACGACGCGTCACACACAGATCATGATTCTGAGGAGCGTCAAAAAGATGCTGAGATGTCGGCTGAAATTGCGCTGCGCAAAAAGTCGACAAGTGAGCGGGGCATCAAACTTACAGTAGTACTCATGGCCAGTCGGAAAATGCTTGGTGCGTTACCTTCCAAGCAGTTTCGGCTGACCTTACCAGCACATCGGCAGACGACCCTGCACTGGACGCACGACTCACTTTTATTCGGAGACAAAGCGGACTGGATTACCGGGCTGCGCTCTTCGTGCTCAGCCCAGTAAGTCCCAGCGAGCTCAGTGAGTTTATCAAGAGGTTCTGTCCGCGACTATTTTTGTCTTTCGGCTCGACCACTCAAGTTGTTCCAGCCTTCAGCAAGCGCTGTATGAACCGGCAGTCGATTATTACACCTCGCACTCCAAGCGCGTCAGGAGAAAGCGCAATCGTCATGCTCAAACAGCGTCATCATATGTTCCGCCGTTATCGCCTCTCGGAGCAGCTGGTCCCGCACGTCCTCTGCGCCCAGAGGGCTGGACGGTGCGCTATGAGTACAAAATGGCGTGTTTCGCAGAATTCCGTGGTGAATTTGAGGTTGCTTTGAAGTGAGTCAGTGCGTCAGACCAAGGTTGATGAAGAGGTGATGGGAAGCAAGGCATTACCAGGATGCATATTCAAGTCTCTTGACGATGTTTGGCTCCACTGCGATTCTGCCGCCACGCACGAAGCGTTGGGCAGAAGCCAAGGTACTGGCAGATTGCATTAATCTCAAGGTGCGGCGGTCGCCCTTCTTTCTTTACCTTACTCTTCTGACTGTCAAGACGGCGACAGATTTGCAAGCTCTTTCTGTACAATAATGAGCACGTACTCGCGCTCTCCCAACATACCATCCACACAAGGAAATTTTGTGACTTTTCGCGAGGTTGGGGAATAGGAGAAGAAACGTTCGAGTTTTGGAGCTGGATCGCGAGACAGTGGGTCTCTGTTTTACTCTTGACACCTTTCTTACCACGCGCCCACTAGACATCGCGCATTCGCAGAGTTGCTTGAGCACGGCACTGGCTCGACCTTGATCCTCCCTATGCATAAACCAGCCATGGCATCACCTCCTGCGCCGTCGGGGTTGGCCGAACGAGATGCTTTACGCGTGCTAGGATTGAACCCTGCAAACGCACTCCAGCATCCAGGCTTTTACTATTATATGGCAGCACGGGCAACGGAGCGCCGCCGCGCACAATTCCTTGCCATACTCTCTAGCGTGGACGTGAGCGGGACAAATTTCCCTGGGTTCGCCAACGAAAAGAAGGTAGACCATTTTGGCGTGGCAGTAGAGGTGCGTTACGTTTGATGGGTGTAGGATAGTACTGAGCTTGGAGCGGATTCCAGCTATACACGAAAGCATATGAGCTTTTCAAGAAACATTCGCCTCTGTCCAACGGCAACGGTCAGGGAAGACTAACATTGCGAATTGCGGATCGGATTGCCGGGACGTACTATGCAGCGGGAAGGTTTGACATGGCCGTGCGCTTCTTCGAACGGATTGCCAGGACGTACAGGCAAGAGCGGTGGGACGTAACACTGCGTCCGCTACTGGTGACTTGGTATAGGTGTGCGCAGCAACTCGGCAACGTAGAGTTGAGCATAAAGATTCTGGTTGAGATGTTTGCACATGGTATGTCTTACCTCTCGCATTCTCGACTCCGCTCGTTAACAATAGAGTGATGTTCAGGTGCAGATGAACAGGAAGACGATGAAGGTGCACTACAGGAGGACCTACTCGCAGTGCTCAAGGTGGGGCTTTTCTTTATCTTCTATGGCCAGTCCTTTATTGTAGCCCAGAGTACTGTCCCTTCATCCCATGAAGAGCCTCTTACCGTTGATCTATCTGACTCGGAGCCAATATGTATGTGCGCTTCCTCGGATTTATCGTTTCCGCTGATTGGATAGCACGACAGTTGATACTAGCGTTGTTTTCTGGACAAGTGAGGCTGTTGTTGGGGAGCGTGTTGCATTTCAGTTTTCTGTGACTGCACCGAGTGACATTGCTATATCTGCCCTTCCCTTCTCCTCACTCGCCATCTATTTCTCTCATAAGGAAGAGCCTGTCATTGTGCATCATAATGCGAATCTCGCGACCAGCGCAAAGGTTCAACGAGTGGATCTTGGTGACTTGCCGCTCGAAATGGCCACGGAATATCAAGGGTACTTGCGGTGGGAGAAAGGCGTAACGATTATGTTCGCCGGTACTGTTTCATCCGATGTACCGATAACATTGGCTGTACGTTATCATTCACCATAGACCCCTCCCTTCTGACACAACTTAGATTAAGCGCGCTGTGCTCACTCTTCGGGAGGGCAGCTGGACGGTGGAGATACCTATTGACCCGTCTGCCGTGCGCGATGGTCCTGTCCCGACACCAAGATGGCTCATCTCCGCTGATCCCATCAAGTTCGTGTCGCTGCAACGTGGTCGTACCGTCGATGTAACGTAAGCCGCTGTCGGCTACTTTGCACTGCCGGTGATGCTAACCGTGATCCTAGTGTGCGTTACCGCCCACATAGGGTGCAGGTGTCTCTGATCCACCAGTCCCCTGCGTACCTCGACGAGGAATACCCAATTGTGATCGGCATTACCAACGAAGATGATCGCCCACTTGATGTGGTACTTGACATTCTTCTACAGCCAACCGAGATTGATGAGGCTGGTACGTCCCGTCTACGCTTCATGTCCACCTGACCTTACCTGTGGACAGTAAACCATATTCGCATCGACGATGAACACTCGCAAAGCCTTATAAAGGGTGTCACACTTGGCACTATCATGCCTGGCGCGACGACGCACAAGACGCTCTACCTGACGAATACAGGTGGCGTGGGAGATCGCGTCTTGGATATCTCTTTACAGTCGCGCTCACCCATCGCGCAAGATACGAGCGAGGTCCTACGAACGCTTTCCGTACCGGCCGTATCGCCAATGAAGGTCGTATATAGCGTGCAGTATATGCATGCGCGCGGACCGCTACCTAGTTTAACTAACTTGCGTACATACGAGAGCGATTATTGGGATGATGGGGAAGGGGGAGAGGCACTTGTCAAGTCGCGGATAGTGTGTGCAGGGCCGTCCATTTTGAGTGTAGAGACCGTCAGGCTTGTTAGAAAGGTCAGCCACTTTACGCGCACGCCCGAGCACTTATTATCGTAATATTGATTTCGTCATGTAGAATGGCGCTCACGCCCGGGTCCTTGAATGTTCTCTAGATGAAGACGAAGACGACGTTACTTCTGGTACATCATATTTTTTTGCTGTTAATGTTTCGCTGATGGTTGTCAGATTGGCTTCCTGGAGATGAGTTTGCCGCAGTGTGTCGCATTAGTCTTTCACTAGAAGACGGGCATAGTGAGGAAGAAGACGAGGATCTTATTTCAGGTCCCGGGGAATATGAACTATCATGGCGAAGGTGCGCAGTCCATCTTTTCGCCCAACCTTCATTGCGTGATTCAACAACCTGTAGAATTCTGCCTAACGGTGACCACGGCTCGCTCTGCACTAGTCGATTCCCTCTCCCCAACCTCCAACCTCCTCGCCCTGATATCATTGCCCTACTAGAACTCCCCTCATCTGCAAAGTTGCACGTCCCAAATCACGCACGTTTGACGCTACGCAACCATCATCCCTCGCGGACGGCGAGCCTCACTGTGCAACTCGAACCGGACACTGCTGACGCATTCCTCATCGTGGGTCAGCGTAGCGCACGCGTTCCAACACTTCTTCCTGGTGCTGAAGTGCAGCTTACATGGTGTCTTGTGCCAATCGAGTGTGGGTTCGTACGTATGCCGAAGATCCGTGTGGTAGATAGGCGGCAGGTTGGGCCGTTGTCGTCAACTGAGCAGCAGCCGCCCGCGATGGAGGATGAAGGCGTTCCGGTACCAGTGGTCGACCGGCGCCGGCATGAGAGAGTTAAAGTGATAGATGCGACTGTAGAAGATACCTCTGCTGTTGTCGATGAGGGGAACATTGGGCCGATATTGGTGCTACCGTGAGGGGTGTGCCTATGCTTTGTTAGTCATGCTTGTAACCTGCTTGTAATGATGCCCTCTTGCGCACGCTTATCCTAGTCTAGATAGATAGATAGTGAAGGCGTAGTTATTTTTACCGAGTCACGTTGTCGAGCGGTCCGGGTGGACCGTGATCTCGAGAAGCTTCATTCATCAACCACTCGGATTTGTCGTGTGTGCACTCTCCGGTACCGGTACCTAGACTACGACAATCTCTCCGGGGCATTTGTCCTACCGAAACTCCAGCGCGTTTGATTATTGTCTTCCGCCGAGTACGGAAGGTTCGCCAGACTGTCCCCGAAGCTTGTCATGAAAGAGATCATATACGTCCAAGCGGGCAATATATCCAACCACATCGGGACACACTTTTGGAACACTCAACAGAGCTACTTTACATACAGTGAAGATAAGGAGGTATTCATCGATCACGATGTCTCGTTCAGGGAGGGTGTCTCTCCGAGGGTCTGTAATTAGCCATACACTACCCTCCTAGATCCAGTTTCAGACGATGCTCTAGGGAGGGCCCACTTACTGCCCACGAGTGCTCCAATTTGACCGAAAGGGTACATTTTCCCGAATTACCTGTCACTGCACGGCATACAACTCTCATTAGCGAACTTTGGTTCCTTATCCAGTTCCAAGGGGCTGTACGCAGAAAACGACAGGGATGAAACCACCTCATCCCTCTGGTGAGTCAACGCCTGTTACCAATTGGGGTGTTTGGACTGAGGGCCGAGCCAGGGACGGTGCAGTAGACGAGATACGTCAAGAACGGATTCCTGACGTTGCTTACCAAACCCAACTAGACGAGGAGGTCGATGAAGACGCTGGCGAGCCGCCACCAGACCCCGAAAAGAGTTTCATTGTCCCCCCCCTTCGTGCTGCTGACGTCCGGTACTGGTCTGACTACAACCGCGTTTACTACCATCCAAGGTCCATACACAAACTCCCGGATTTAGCCGATTGGGAAGCTGAGGAGGGTGACTGGCAGGGTGGCAAAGAAACGTTTTCTAGGTATAACGCGGTAGGCTACCGTCGGTGTTTTCGGTGGTACATAGTTGACGTGTACTTGGTTTTCCCGTTTTAGGAAAATGCATTTATGGATGACTCGTTTCGCCGTTTCGTTGAGGAGTGTGACACTTTCCAGGTCTGCCCGCCCCTTTCTGTGTAGTGCGGTGCGCAGTTGTGTGATCGAGCCGGCTAGGGCCTTCAACTTTGCACCGACAGTGCCTCCTTTGGTTCCTTTGCTAATTCACTGCTAACGGCCTTCCGGGATGAGTACCCAAAACAGGCCACCCTGACATTTTCAGTTCTATCCGACTCTTTTCCGGAAGATATACATGTCGAAAATGTGCGTTGATTCTTGATCGATAGTATCAGTTGGCTTACAGGTCGCAGATACGCGGAATTAGAAAAGCCCTAAATGATGCCATGTGCCTACATGGGTTGAATGAGCTTTCTACTATGAGCATCCCCCTACACTCGCCCAAGAACTGGCTTCCTGGATCATGGACTGCTGAGCTCACCACTGATGTGAGTTGCTGAATTCATCTGTAAAGCTAAAGCGTTTAGTGAACGGTCAGGACCGTTTGTTAAGCGAATTGGCTTTACAGATTTGTTTTCGAATAGCCTCATTCTGATCACCGCGGATCGAGAAGCTTTGTGACCTCTATGATACATCTGCAATTCTTTCGGCCCACTTGGAAACCGCAACACTGCCCATCCGGTAGGGCCTCTCCTGCATGGGCACGCACCCCATTTGTACTGATGGTGGGTGACAGGGTGAAGGGCCATGAAGCCTTATACGGGTTTTGTAATCAATTGAATGTGTATGGTAACACTCCATTCGCCGAGCTGAGTGGGGCTTTCCCAGCGTCCTCCTTGGACGGGCTAGACTCCAAGACATATTGTTTCACCATAAACCGATCTAAGAAACAAGGCCGGGTGCGTAGCCGTGCTTCACGCTCTGATCGAACTGCTGCACTGCTCAAGTTGGCTTCTCGGTGATGGTTAGGGCAGCCCTCAGCTATGCCAACACATCGTCATGCGCGGCTGGACGGAGCTCGCAAGGCGCCAACTGGTCGAACTTAACGCTGGCTCGGCTATGAGGTGGGAAGAAGCGCTTGTTGTGTGGAGCACGGGCAGATCTAATTCAAATTGGCAGTGCCATTACGCACAGCTTCGACGAGTACCCACTGCCATCGTCGTACCCCTCATTCTTCCGGGCACAGCACTTAAGCGTGGGGTCACAATATACACCCAGCGGCATATTAGCGCAACCCCGCGCCGTGCAAATGCTATCAACCCTTGCGTCTGGTTGGGCAATGCCCCGTCTGCTAACACAATACGCAGACTTTGTGGGCCATTGCGTGCGAAGGAAGGTCAATTGGGGAATGATTGGGATTGATGGGGATGAGGCACGAGAACTACGAGAGGAGCTGTGGACTTTGCGAGACAACTTCTGGGAGAGACTTGAACCCTCCGACGATGAAGGCAATCGGGTCGGGGAGGATGAATAAGTATAAAGTGAAGAAATTTTACAAGCGATGCTTGCTCCGGTAAAATGAACCAGATCCATGGTTGAGCCCAGAAAGTGCCGAGTATATATCATCATTCCCGAAGCAGACCTGGCAATACGCATCAGTTGGGTGGCGAATACCGATGTTGAAGCGGGTCGATCGCGAGAACAAGCATCTGTTACGGATGGAATTAGAATGCCGGTGCCGGGCTGTGATGTGTAAGATCTCGATATCGGAGTATCGGAACGCTGGGAATGACTGTATCTAAAATCTCTCGATTGCAGTGCCTCACCCGCAGCTCAGCGCGCTCAGCGGCAATGTATGATTGTGCCTTGTTACTGTAGCACCGCTTAGCCCTTTGAAGCTGGACGATGTTTCGCGTGCTCGCACACAGCCATGATTTTTTGTTAGATTGCGTTGACTCGGTCCTCCTCGAATCCCAAAAGTTATAAAAGCGTCTACTTCCAGGCCAGCTCTGACCTACCCCCCAGAACAAATCCAAACACTTCCATCCCCCCCATCACTGAGCGAACAATGACAGGCCCATACCTCTTCCCTTACTATCTCCCCCAGCAGCACCCATACTTCCAGTACCCCCCAACCGCAACCACCTCTGGATCTGGCTCTGGACACAGGCATTCGAGGTCCTGGCAGGGCAGCCCACAAATTTCCCCCCCCGTTCTACCCGCAATGCTGCCCGTAATGCCCGCGCCTGCACCAATGGCAGCGCCTGTCCTTCAGCCTGCGTTCCTCCACCCTAACTATAGTACCCGCCCCCGGAGGCATTCAGATGCTTCCTACGCCCCAGTACAGCCTGCCGCACCGGCCGTTGCACCCTGGCCAGCCGTGCCCGCACCTTACTATACCTACTCTCCAGGGTGGACATACACACCACTGGAGCTGCCGCACCCGCAGTTGCACAACTTGATCAACGGCGAGGTCACCTCGCATCGTCTGCACATCAACTTTGGGTCTGCAGAACTGGAATTCAGACGACGGTCCTCATCCGGCATCCACCATCTGAACGGATACGACCTCGAGCAGCCCGCGACGAACCCACAGATGACGCGCGCCCGTATTATATGCGACTTGACCCCGCAGTGGCCAGTCGATGTGCACGTAAGTGGCACGACGCTGACACCACACCGCCGAAATCGCCGCGCGCTTCCGTATCTGACGCTCGAGGACATCATGTTTGCCGTGCACGCGTCGCTGCATCGCAAGATCTCGCACGCCGAATGGGGTCGGCTCAACTATGCCCAGGAGACGGAGGTCGCGAGAGCGTACACGCGCAGGTTCAAGGCCTCCGCGAGTTCATCTGAGGAACGCCGACAGCAGGCAGAGGGTGTGAAGCGGGTCGACTTCTTGCTTAAGAGCACGTGGTTCAAGGGCTTTGTTTGGCTCGAGCCTGAGAATGGAGTTGAGAGACTAAAGTTAATGGTCGGTTTGGAGGCTTGAAACTGCGCGGCAGAGGTGTGCCCATTAACTAGTTTGTTTGGTTTTCATGGCCTGGACGCCCTGCCTGTTGTGGGCATAGGGCTCGTTAGCTATTTCTATTGTATCTCATCTGTTGGTTGTATGGAGCAAGAATATACCCCGCCTATTCCTATTTTTGATGTACTGTATCGCCCGATTGCCGGTTTGCCGTAATGTGATGATGACTATTGACATATTGACATGCCATGGAAACAGTCAACAGTCTGTTGGGGGCATGTCGCCCCTCGGTTACAAGTCTGTCTAGAACAGAACAGAACAGAACACAGCAAAGGGAAAAGAAAACCTCCAGGATGGCAGCACGCAAACCTGCACGATTCCTCGCTGTTTCTTGTCCTCATTAAACTAAACTTTTGCCCTGCGCTGGCTTTGACCGGCTTTTGGCGCTTCCACGCGTCCCAGGCACCCTATAATTCGAACATGCTGAGGTTCTCCCGCTCCTCACCTCCTTCTTGAACGCAACTCGTCATGGCTGATTGGACTTACGGTGGACGTTTAGACGATTACAAGTACTACCATCGCGCTCACCGTCATCGCAATCGACGCCATGCCGCCGTCACGGCCTTCTGCCTCATCGCCGCTTTCGTGCTTTTCCTTTTCGTGGCTCTTTCCCTTCCAATTATCAAGACCGTCTGGCTCCTACAAATCGACGGACATACTGCGTCTAACCTCCCTGCGACAAGCGTTGGCACCGAATTGCGCTTCGGAGTCTGGGGATTTTGTGTAACGAGGTTCGCATCTCAAAGCACCCTTCCCCCCTCCTTTCCCCCTCCACATACCCCCTCCCCCCAATATCCGTATAACGCCACCTTCCCTCTCCAAATAGGTACATCACGTGTGTGAAAGAAGTACTCACCATAGTTTTTTATTTTGTTTTGTCCAGTGTGTTGAACAAGCCGACGCTGTTCAGCAACACGGGCAAATGCGTCGGTCCCCGACTGGGCTACACGATCGATCCGGAAATTATCAGAGCCGTCACGAACGAGCCAGGCCTGGCAAACCTCATTCTCAAAACTATCACCGTGTTACTCATCTCGCACCCAATCGCCGCCGGCCTCGCGTTCCTCACGCTTCTACCGGTCGTCGCCTCGTGTTGCGTGTACCATCCTGCGCCGTGGATTATCTCCCTCGTGTTGTCCATCTTGAGTGGACTCATGTCCTCCATTGTGTTCGCCGCGGACCTTGCCCTCGTTATCGTGGCTAGACGCCAACTCAAACGTGATTCAGCCGTTAACATAACCATCAGCTTCGGGAATGGCGTCTGGATGGTGCTCGTCGGCATGATCTTCACTTGGATCGCTATGATATTGCTTTCGGCCCGTGTGTGCAACTGTTGTGGATCCAGGGGGTAATTGCTACGTATCGTCCTTTGCTGTCCCACGTGGCTAACCCCTTTTTACAGGGATGGAAAACGTGAAAAATATTGACGTGAAGGAAGGAAAGCACATGGATTACATTCAACGCAATCGAGCAACAATACACATTTGACGTAGAGCACCCACGACAATGATCTACTTACGACACCTTGGAAATACCCAGCGATGGAAAGATAGTAATGATAGCAACTATACCTTTTCTGTGAACCCAGTGAGATACAGAATATCAGAATTTATCTGATTTCTGATCTTGTCAAGAGGCGGAGCGCCGGCCCCCCCCTGCAGGTTTCATATACGCCCAACGCCATATACGCTGCTATGGGTGGAAATTGTGCATTCTAGAGTCGAGCCTAGTAGAACTGCGGAGCTTTGCAAATAACAACGACCAAGGTCTTCGATGGCCTGACGGCGCCCGGATGTCTCGGAGTATCAGAAAACAAGCCCTCGACAACCCGAAGGGATTGCTGGGCGTCTCGCACAGGCGCGAGACGAGCGCCAATGTCTCGGTTAGACACCTCCATACAATACAAGCTCAACCAATTTCCAAAATCGAACGCCGCGTGGTGATGGAATCTCGGGTACAGTAGTCGAGTTCACCTGGCCACTTTAACGCCGCACGCGAGGGCGGGCCTATTGCCAACGCCTGAAAAAGCGCCAGGTGTGGAATGGCTAGCACATGGCGATTTTATGGAGGTACATGGATGGTTGAGCACGTCGCCCAAAGATGAATGCACGGAGGGCTGCATCCGCATGGAACATGCGTCGTAAAACATTATTGCGCTACTTTGCCTATGGCAACAAAAAAGCAACAAAAAGTGATATGAGAGAAATAAATAAAATAAAAAGAAAGAAAACGAACGAACGAACGAACGAACGAACGAACAGACAAAACAAACCCGCGCTCGAGGGTATATATCGCACTTCTGCTGACTAGGCTGGGAAAAGGAAGGTCTGTTGACGAGTGCAGAGGCCTCGCGCAACACGTCTGCTATGGGGCCGTCAAAACGGCACTCGCACACGTATGAGTGAGAACACCACGATGTCGGGACCCCACTGTCTACCGAGGGACCCGCGTACGGAACCGATGCGAATGCGGTGTTGATGCGAAGCCACTCTGCTGCGGAGCTGTACTGTCGCTCACAACAACGTACCACGAGCGCTCGGCTCCACAGCATGGGAACGACAGCCGCGAAGCGAGAGAAAAAAAACCCCCCGTTAGGTTGCAGACGCCCATCAAAGGCTGTGCCGATAATCACCTGGGTTGCCAGCAGTGCCAGTGGAAACAAATTTGCCTCTTCGCCCTTCTCCCATCTGTGCTGTGAGATTGATCTACATGAACATTGTGCCCCCGATGGAAAGTTCTGGAGTGATATATCATAAAATTTCAGTGCAAGGGAAGATGGGGGTCGTGATGATGGGTGCTACGGTGCACTGGCACTGTACGGGCAAGTTGTTGGGCGAATGGACGCACTTCGCGTTCCCTCGGCAAAGCCTTCTAATGGTTTTGTGGGAAGCGTAATTTTCCACCTGTCCGGGAGCTCTAATTCATGGGTCGGTTGTGATGAATAGGTCAAGTGATTAGATCTCTGGATTATGTCACGCATGTAAGTGGCATCCTATCGCCCATAACCCACTGGTATATCACCCGCGCGAACATAATGCCTCTCATTGAAGTATGCTTTAACATCCAGTTACTAGTATATTTCCCTGACGATCCCGGTTCCAGGTCATTGCTAACGATCGCTTGGGAACAAAAGGTCCAGCGGTTTCTTCTAGAGGTTGTCCCAAGTCCTGAATTCTCTGTCCAGTACGTGTGTGTCAAATGCAGCCCAGATGACATTGTTGGCTCATTGGCGCACAAACCGGTACGAATTGGCGGAAGATTGAGCTCAAGATCAAGAAATGGTTCGTAACAAATTCTGTGCTTACCTCCTCTGCCATACATCGTTGACCTGAGCCCGACCGAATGCCCAGGTACACCATCTTCAAGGATCATATAACCCTTGCAGGCTATTCACGTTTCTGCGTTCCAAGTACAAGTACGATCAAAACATTGCTGCAAAAGTATGGACGACATCCCAAAGCATAGAAACCATATACATTGTACGACCCAAAGCTCAAATCAGTCAATCATCAAGGGTGAGATCAATGACCTCTCCGGCCACCCCCTCCCATTACGATTGGGGAAGGAGATCTCAACTCATTTTTGACGGTTGAGCCGGATCTCTCGACAGTTAACGAGTCTAGTTCAGCCTATGCGTGCAGTCGTTAAGCAATTGATGAAAACATAACTAACCCCAACTAACCTGAAGTGCTCGAATGCGCTGTGCGCGAGCGTCGGCATCTTCCTTTTTGACAGTGGGTCTCTTTGACGGACCAGCCGTGGCAGATTATTCATCCTCCCGGCTACGCTTCCTGTCGTTCACCTCGAATTCTCCGCCATTTCGAGTGCCTACATCTTGTTCGGTAATAATGCATTAATAATACCTTGAGCCTTCAATATTTCTGGCAAAGCATTAGCAATAGCTCAGGTAAGTAGAGGAGATGCACTACCTCTGGGGCGATAGAACATCTTGATAAGATCTTGATAGAAATATAGGGTGGTGCGGTGATGGGGTCGAGATAGGTTGAGATAACGCCAATAGGGGTGTCTAAGTAGTTCTTCGTCTTGCAGTGCTGGATATGGCCAATGAGTGGTGAATTCAAGGAAATTCGAAACGCGTAACTAGGGGGATCTACCTGACATGATGCCACCCCGCCTTCTTGCTGCGTTCCGATATGCGTCCTTCGTGTAGTGCAAGATCCGGTGAATCAACGGGGCCTGAATACTGCAACGTCTTGCTTCGAAATGCACGAATTTCTATTGTCCCCATCTCAGGAACGACGGGAGTGTTTTCCAAGTCAGGGTCTCAAGCGTTCAATGAGTATTGGAGAGGGGGCCGAAAGAACAAGAACATACCGACAAGTTCGAGTTCCTGAAACTTGAAAGAAAAGCCACTGTTCAAGCCCTTGTAAATAAATTCCTGTTAAATCGCCACTCTGTCCAACCTGGAGCGCGGCCTTGAAGACCTCTATCCCGTCGATGTGCAAGTGGATGGCAAGCGGAAGGTCAAACATCTTGTTCGTCAACGCAATTTTGAATCTCTACATTGCAATTTATTAATTTTGCCCGCTTGCTGGTGTGTCTCTCATCGACAGGGACTACTGTAGTAACGCTCACTTTCCAGCCCTGACTCGCCACGAACACCGTCACAGAAGACCCATGCACGTGTTTGACATCATACAATTCCAACTCCACCCCATCGCATACGATGGCAATGTTCAAGCCTGGCAGTTTCAGAGGCATGGAAATTCAGAGTAAGATGGGCTTTGAGGACAGGACGGCAACTTGCACAACCTTTGTATGTATAAACTGTGACTGGCACCATGCATTACCCGGGCCGTGGCGGGAGGACGCGGACGTGCCAGTGCCAGACAGTCCGATCAATGGCTCCAAACGCTTGCTCGCTCAGGCTATTAATGCCCTAGTGCAACCTTTTTATTGTGGTTAAACAAGGAGAAATATATATGTTTTTGTTGTACATAGTGTACGCGCTCCTTGGCGCCGTGAGTGAGTTCGGGTTGGAATCGGAGTCGAGAAAGAGAAAGCAGACACGAAACGCGAGGGAAACTTAGCAGGCGGGCACACAGAACAGAAGGGTATACTGTAGGGCTAGGGCTAGCACGGTAACTTTCTTGCCTGCCTTTCATTGTAGTTATCCTGTATTTAAATACAAATGCCTTGGTTCCTATCAAATCCGAACATCACGGGTATGATGGTAAGTAACAAGAGCTAAAAGGGCGATATGTAAGGAAACATGAGGCATGAGACCGAGGCGTAGGACGTTCGTGGCCGAAGTGGTGTGCCGGCGTTGGCATTGTATTGGCAAGGGTCCAAAGGCGACGGTAGTGGAGGGCATGGGAGAGTAGCAGAGGAGGCAAAAAGGTGACCTTACAATAGGATGGATGCGTCCCGTGTACCAAGGCTCCGACCCGCTTCAAGACACGACGATCCCTGCCTCGAGTGCAGCGCTGCGTGCCGACTAACTTATACCCCCACGAGACCTCCTATTGTCTCGTCGACGGTGGTCTGGACCCCTCAAGGCCTGCTAGGACGTTACGGGATGTACTACTGTATATGAGAATGCCGCCTCATCATTCCGATCACTTTCTATATCGCTCGCTCCCTTATCCTTGATTGATTACTTCTGATGCTTCCACCACTCTATGCACAAACCAGCCCAGATCCCGTCGCCGCCAATCGCAGTCTACCTACAAATAGACTTAGTTTCTCTTCATCTTGTGCTTCCCTCGACAAGAGCGTGCGGCTATATTCAGATTTACACGGCGACGTTCGCCTTTCTCGATCGCTTAGAGCTATCCTGCTTACAGCTAGGGAGCAGTTATCTACTTTGGGACGACTGGACTGCACCGCGAATGAAATGTATTTTGCCCAGCGAGACCGCCTCACTTTTAACTCGAAACCCCCACGCATGCTTGTCTCAGTTTCATCTTCTTATCATTTCCCTCTCTCTTGTCGACTCCCGCCTTCATTCCATGACGTTAAACCGAGCCAACGTGCCGTCACGCGTTGTGCAACAAAGACTTAGGATTCACAGCGCGTTACGCTTTAGTCTCACTTTTTTTATCTTATCTTTCGATCCCTCGAACTCAACAGCACGTCCCGATACGTGCTTCAGCTTCATGCTCTGATCTAACTACAGCACAGCTCAAGTTGGGTTCTCGGGGATTGTCAGCTATGCCAACACATCGTCATGCGCGGCTGGACGGAGCTCGCAAGGCGCCAACTGGTTGAACTTAACGCTGACTCGGCTATGAGGTGGGAATAAGCGCTCGTTGTGTGGACCACGGCAGATCTAATTCAAATTAGCTGTGCCCACCGCTTCAACGAATATCCACTGCCATCGTCGTACCCCTCATTCTTCCGAGTGCACAGCACTTAAGCGTGGGGTCACAATATACACCCAGCAGCATATTGGTGCAACCCCGCTCCGTGCAAATGCTATCAACTCTTGCGTCTGGTTGGGCAATGCCTCGCCTGCTAACACAATACGCAGACTTTGTAGGCCATTGTGTGCGAAGGAAGGTCAATTGGGGAATGATTGGGATTGATGGGGATGAGGCACAAGAACTACGAGATGAGCTGTGGACTTTGCGAGACAACTTCTGGGAGAAACTTGAGCCCTCCGACGATGGAGGCGAACGGGTCGGGGAGGACGAATATGTATAAAGTAAGGAAATTTTACAAGCGATCCTTGCTCCGGAAGATGACCCAGATCCATAGTTGAGTCTAGAAAGTGCCGAGTATACATTATTATTCCCGAAGCAGACCTGCACGCATCAGTTGGGTGGCAAATACCGATGTTGAAGCGGGTCGATCGCGAGAACAAGCATCTTCTACGGATGGATCTAAAATGCCAGGCTGTGGTGTGTAAGATCTCTTTATCTGTCGGATATCGGAACGCTGGGAATCGACTGTATCTAAATCTCTCGATTGCAGTGTCTCGCCCGCAGCTCTGCGCGCTCAGCGGCAATGTATTCCGCCTTGTTACTGTTGCACCACTTAGCCCTTCCGAAGCTGGACGATGTTTCGCGTGCTCGCACACAGTCATAATTTTTGTAAGATTGCGTTGACTCGGTCCTCCTCGCAAAATACGGATCCCAAAAGTTATAAAAGCGTGTACTTCCCAGCCAGCTTTGACCTACCCCTCAGAACAAACCCAAACACTACCAAACCCTTCACTGAGCGAACGATGACAGCCTCATACCACTTCCCTTACTATCCTCCCCAGCAGCACCCATACTTCCCATACCCCCCACTGGCAGTCGCAACCACATCCGGCTCTGACTCTGGACACAAGTCGTCGAGGCCCTTGCAGGGCACCCCACAGATGACAGCCCCATACCTCTTCCCTTACTATCCTCCCCAGCAGCACTCATACTTCACGTTCCCCCCACTGGCAGTCACAACCACATCTGGCTCTGACTCTGGCTCTGACTCTGGACACAAGTCGTCAAGGTCTAGGCAGGGCACCCCACAGATGACAGCCTCATACCTCTTCCCTTACTATCCTCCCCAGCAGCACCCATACTTCCCGTACCCCCCAGTCGCAACCACATCTGGCTCTGGCTCTGGACACAAGTCGTCGAGGTCCAGGCAGGGCATCCCACACGTTTCACCCCCCGTTCTACCCACGATGCTGCCCGTAATGCCCGCGCCTGCGTTCCTCCACCCTAACTATACCCGCCCCCGGAGGCATTCAGATGCTTCCTACACCCCAGTACAGCCTGCCGCACCGGCCGTTGCACCCTGGCTAGCTGTGCCCGCACCTTACTATACCAACTCTCCATACCCGCAGCTGAACAAGTTGATCAACGGCGAGGTCACCTCGCATCTCCTGCACATCAACTTTGCGTCTGCAAAACTGGAATTCAGACGACGGTCCTCATCCGGCCTCCACCATCTGAACAGATACGACCTCGAGCAGCCCGCGACGAACCCACAGATGACGCGCGCCCGTATTGTGTGCGACTTGACCCCGCAGTGGCCAGTCGATGTGCACGTAAATGGCACGACGCTGATACCACACCGCCAAAATCGCCGCGCGCTTCCGTATCTGACGCTCGAGGACATCATCTTTGCCGTGCACGCGTCGCTGCATCGCAAGATCTCGCACCACGAATGGGGTTGGCTCGGCTATGCCCGGAGGAAGGAGGTCGAGAGAGCGTACACGCGCAGGTTCCAGGCCTCCGCGAGTTCACCTGAGGAACACCGAGAGCAGGCAGAGGGTGTGAAGCGGGTCGACTTCTTGCTTAAGAGCACGTGGTTCAAGGGCTTTGTTTGGCTCGAGCCTGAGAATGGAGTTGAGAGACTAAAGTTATTGGTCGGTTTGGAGCCTTGAAACTGCGCGGCAGACTCGGGCAGAGGTGTGCCCACTAACTAGTTTTTTGTTTGGTTTTTGTTTGGTTTCACGGCTGGATGCCTTGCCTGTTGTGGGCATAGGCTCGCTCGTTACTGTAACTATATCTGTTGTATCTCATCTGTTGGTTGTATGATACAAATATACCCCACTGGCACTTATTCCTATTTTTGATGTACTGTATCGCCGGATTGCCGGATTGCCGTGATGTGACCATTGAGGCCTTATTGAGGCTTAATATCGCTTAATTCTCGACGCTCGTGCATTTAGCTCAATGCACAGCATGTATTTTATATTTTTAAGAGTTGTTAGGTGTCCATGTATGGCCGCCTTCCAATGCTGGAGCGTGCTAATGTGCTAGGTATTGGGTGGGCGGGCGAAAATAATTTGAATGAGCTAGAATGATGATTCGAGTGTGAATGCTCGATTTTTCAGGATTTGTCGTCTTTGGTGCTCGACGATGCAGGACAAAAGACGCCAGTTACATGATCTTATCACTAAGATTCCATTATGTCACGAAACGATGGTATACTAACTCTCGCGCGCTCGACGTCTACCTACAATATATCACCCGCGCGAACATAATGCCTCCCTACGCCGTTCCATCAACAGCAAGTGGTGAACCCCGTGTTGCCACGCGACACGCGTATTCTGACGTCGACTCATGTTGAGGAGCTTGAGCTCCCTGAAGACAAGTATTTTCACTTTTCTTTTCTTTTCTTTTCTTTCTTCTTCAAGTAATGAGTATTTTTTTCAGCTATTTTTTTTAGGTTATCTACTACCTACAACGATGCACGACACACCCTCTCCCTTCCTCCTGAGTGTCCTGTCATCTTCCTCATCCCCTCTGGTGAACACGTGCCTCCGTGTGTGCGTTTGTGCTCAACAGCACATGTCATCGCTTCAAGAGCGTTCATCGAGGTCACTGCGTGGCTAGCCGACATTTGAGTAGCCAGGCATAGGCTTTGGTCAATGGGCTGCCAATGGTGTCTACTTGAGTTACGCTGGCATACACGGTACCCCGCACTTGCGGGGCATCCGTGTTTCCATCGTTGCGCAGGTTGTCATCGTGCACATGGCGTGTTTGGGTCGCGTTGGGGCAAGCAGCGACATATTGATGTTCTATGGTCGATCGTGTGTGTCAGTAGGACCCTTCTTTGTGGGCCCCATGTTTCTGCGCCGTTCGACTCAATGAAGAAACATATCTGCAGGGTTTGTTGGGCCGCCTTCAGCGGATACGCCGTCACACGGGCAAGCTCGGCTTCGCCTGCGACTCCACTTCTTTGTCACCAAGTGCAGGGGGCACATGTTGCTCCCTGCATCAACAACTATAGGGGACGACGACGACACGGGGAGGACTGAGGATGCCAGTGATATGACAACAACGATGCGATAACAATGATGATGCAACGACCGCAACGACCACGACAATGAGAGGGGGGTTTTCTCTGACCTACATCTTCTGTATCTCTGTGCATAGATAGATAAATGCATTTTCTTCGTCAAAAGCCAGGGCTTGGGCCAAAGCCGGGCCAGGGCCAAGCCCTGTGTGGCGGCTTTGGCTCGGCCCAGATATTAAGCAAGACCCCCCCCAGGCCAAAGCCGGGGCATCTAGGCCAAGCCGGGCCGTGCAAATCACTACTTTACACTTTAGCTATTTACTTGATTTTACTTTTATTTTACTTACTTATTTTCTGGTCTAAGTACAGTAGAAAAAGAAGAAAAAAGTAACTTTCCATTTTACTGCTTAACAGATTTGTTTTCGAATAGCCTCATTCTGATCACTGCGGATCGATCGCGAGAAGCTTTGTGACCTCAATGATACATCTGCAATTCTTTCGGCCCACTTGGAAACCGGTGCAACACTGCCCATCCGGTAGAACCACTCTTGCATGGGCACGCACACCATTTGTATTGACGTCGGGTGACAGGGTGAAGGGCCGTGAACCCTTATACGGGTTTTGTAATCAATTAAATGTGTATGGTAACACTCCATTCGCCGAACTGAGTGGGGCTTTCAAGTTCCCAGCGTCCTCCTTGGACGGGCTGGAACTCCAAGACATATTTTTTCACGATAAATCGATCTAGACACCAAGGCCGGGTGCGTAGCTGCGCTTCATGCTTTGATCGAACTACAGCACAGCTCAACTTGGGTTCTCGGGGATTGTCAGGGCAGCCCTCAGCTATGCCAACACATCGTCATGCGCGGCTGGACGGAGCTCGCAAGGCACCAACTGGTTGAACTTAACGCTGACTCGGCTATGAGGTGGGAATAAGCGCTTGTTGTGTGGACCATGGCAGATCTAGTTCAAATTAGCAGTGCCCACCGCTTCAACGAATATCCACTGCCATCGTCGTACCCCTCATTCTTCCGAGCACAGCACTTAAGCGTGGGGTCACAATATACACCTAGTGGCATATCAGTGCAACCCCGCTCCGTGAAAATGCTATCAACCCTTGCGTCTGGTTGGGCAATGCCTCGCCTGCTAACACAATACACAGACTTTGTAGGCCATTTGCATGCGAAGGAAGGTCATTTGGGGAATGATTGAGATTGATGGGGATAAGGCACGAGAACTACGAGATGAGGCTGATGAGCTGTGGACTTTGCGAGACAACGTCTGGGAGAAACTTGAGCCCTCCGACGATGGAGGCGAACGGGTCGGGGAGGATGAATATGTATAAAGTAAGGAAATATTACAAGCGATCCTTGCTCCGGTAAAATGGCCCAGATCCATAGTTGAGTTTAGAAAGTGCCGAGTATACATTATTATTCCCGAAGCAGACCTGCATGCATCAGTTGGGTAGCAAATACCAATGTTGAAGCGGGTCGATTGTGAGAACAAGCATCTGCTACGGATGGATCTAGAATGCCGGGCTTTGGTGTGTAAGATCTCGATATCGGTCGGATATCGGAACGCTGGGAATTGACTTTATCTAAATCTCTCGATTGCAGTGCCTCCCCCGCAGCTCTGCGCGCTCAGCGGCAATGTATTGTGCCTTGCTACTATACTGTTGC
>QFDX01002227.1:0-36483 GCA_003315875.1 Lactifluus piperatus | reverse complement strand
TCATTATTACAGATTAATGTAGTGTGCAAACCGCCGGTTTTTGCTTTAAAACGCAATAACACATGGCACAGACTTTTGTTAGCGTATGCGTAAGAAGCTATGCATGGGATCGACGGGGAGGAGAGGATATGAAAGGTCACTGTCCGGATATTTGTACAGAGCGTGCTATACCAAGGTGATGCAAGCATAGAATATGGGGAATGATTGCAGATGAAAGTATTGTGCGTGGGGAGGGATGTGAAATGATGGGTCATGACAAGTGGTACACCGATCAGACATAATAAAAAACAAACAATTATAGGGGATGGAGAATGCTCGATAGCGGGTCGTACACAAAGTGGGGTCACAAATTCAAATCGTCGTCAAACTCGCTGAGGAATCCGTTTCGCTTGGAATATCGGCCAGCATGCTTGCTCACATCTAGTACCTCGTCGTCGGTCGTAGGATACGTGGCGTCCTCGTCAACGACAGCGTCTTCCCGGTTATTATTATCCTTTTCGTTCAGACGTGTGATCGCTCGTGCGATAAGACTTTCTGACTCTCCCGAATAAGTGAAGCCTCGGAAGTTCTCTTGAACGCTGCTGGTGAGGGGAGGGCTGGATGCACGGTCGCGTCCGCGTCGGTTTTGCTCGATCTTGATTCCAGGGGTAGTCGATGCGGTCGGACGATCACTACCCAGCGGTCCGTGTGGTGTGTACATCTGACTACCAGAGACAGATTGTGAGACCCAAGCTTCCGAAGGGTCATCATCATCCAGCTTCAACTCGTCTGCTAGACCAACTTGCGAGATGTCCGCCGACGTAAACTCGGGATCAAAGTTTGCAGTCGACTCGTCGGACTCGACCACAGGCTTGAACGGTGGCGTTACCTGCTTTCGCGCGAGTGCATCCCAATCAATGGTGCTGAAAAAAGGATGCTCCTTCAGCTCCGCAGCATCTCGCTGGGCGCCTAGTCGGTGTTTCGGGTTGCGGTTGAGAAGCTGACAATAGTGATCACGCGTTAGCATCGAAGAGGGCCAAAGTAGACGACCTGGTCGACTCACCCCCTTGACAAATTGCTTCCCGTCTTCATTAATGACACCTCTAGGGAAACGGATCTTGCCAAAACAGATGTTCTTGTACATTTGCTGGGTGTCCTCGGCATAGAAGGGACTCCATCCACAACACATCTCAAACAGCAAGACGCCCAGTGACCAGAAATCAACGAGTTTTGAGTAACCATGCTCGTCAAGTAGAACTTCTGGTGCAAGATACTCGGTTGTCCCGCAGAATGTGTTTGTCAGTTCGTCAGCCCCAAGGTCAGGTTTTGATAAACCAAAATCGCAAAGTGCCACGTGTCCTGTGGCGTCTAGAAGAATGTTTTCCGGTTTCAAATCGCTTTGGATTGATATGAGAGGGAGATCAAAATATGATAAGGAAGGTACGCACCGGTATACGATATCATATTTATGCAAGTGTTCCAAAGCTAGTACCAATTCGGCGATATAGAACCTTGCTCGCTCCTCACTGAAACGCGTTTCTTTTTGGAGATGCCAGAACAATTCCCCACCACTTTTGAAATCCGTAATGAGGTAGAGGTCTGTATCAGTTTGAAAGCTGAACTTGAGCCCGACGAGGAATGGCGAGTCTAACGATCTTTGAAGGATCTTCCGTTCGCCAATTGTATGTGCAACCTCTTTCTTGGCAATGATCTCCTTCTTTGATAGAACTTTCATGGCGTATATGCGTTTTGTATCCCTCTTCCTGACTTGGAAGACCCGCCCAAATGTTCCTCTTCCAATCAGCTTAAGGAACTCAAAATCTCGTGGTGTCAATGACCGTTTCGACTATTTTCCTGGTGGTCAGTACGAATGTTCATAACCCTGTGAGTAGGTTGAAGGACTTGCCTTGTATTGTTCGAAGGTGATTTGAATGCGGATTTCACCTGTGATATTGCATTCATTTTCATAGGGGCCAAGCCTTGAAAGGTATCAGAGGAGAGAAGGAGCAGCGAAGGGCGGTAAACCTACTTGTACCACTGATCTACGGTGTAGTCATGAACCAGAGTAGGCTTGACTTTGACGCAGCCCATGAAACCATGTTCCTCATTGGCACGATCATAGATATTGAGCTGAATCGTGGACTCTTCAGAAGTCACGTCACTGTGAAGGGATGGGGGGGGGGACAAGGCGTCATCGGCAAGACCTGAGCTCGATAAGATATCGACTTACAAGGAAACTTCGTGCTTCCAGACGGGGTTGTGGGGAGACATACGCCCTAATAATCCATAGGACGGTGTCTTGGTTCCTGCACCTGGCACGGAAAGTGACGATTTGGCAGAGTTGGATGAAGAGCTTGAAACGGGAGACTGGCGGCGAGTACGCGAAGTAGATTCCCGAGTAGGGGCCTTTGGTCCGATGGCACCTAAAGCGCTGATAGCGATGGAGGAGGAAGTGCGGGAAAGGTTGGTAGCGACACCCCTGACTTCCTTGTCACTTTCGACTGTGGGATCTCTGCTGACGAATTCGTTGTTCTCGAAGACGACGACAACGTAAGGACGGGAGCGGATAGATGAGACGTTGAGACCGCGGGCAGAAATAAGTTTTACATGGATTTGGCCTTTTGAGGAGCTAGAGGAGGCGGTTGTTGAAGATGATTGAGAAGGGAGGGATGGACGAGAGGGAGAAGAGGCAAGGGTGGTTGAATCAGAGAAAGGTGGGGGAGGGGAGCGGGAATGGGAGGAACGATTTCGGGGATGAAGTTGCATGTCGAAATTAGGAGCATGAAGGGTGAGATGGGTTGTTGGGAGAGCGGTCGTGGTTAAGTTCATCTGAGTGACCACCGGTGGTGATAGCGGACCAATTGGCGCAGGCGCAGAGTCTGGCCCATTAACGGAAGGCGACGGAACCTGTAAGAGCCGATGATGAATTGGGTTTGGGGGACTCGCACGGCCACCACAGTGACGTGGACTTTTCCTCCCACTCCCACTAATACCATCGGTGACCGCTACTGCAACTGCTACAGTGACCAAAGGTGGTGGTGACGGTGATGGCGATGGTGATAAAGATAATCTCAGCGGTGCCGATACGGGCGCTTTGTCGATGGGCTTGTACTCCTTCTCGTACACATTCAACGCGTTGGTCTTCAAGTTGACCGGTGTTGGCCAATGTTTGATGACCGTGGCCACTATGGAAAAAGTGGGGAGTTTTGTCGGCGGTGGCAGTACCATCGATGGTGGCGTAGTGCAACTCATTGTCCACCTACGCAGACAGTGAGGGGGAGTGAGACGTCGTGGGCGGGCAAAGAAACTTTTTTGATTTCACATGTAGGATACAGCTGTTAGGTAGATAAAAAGCCTGGCCCTCCGCCACAGTTACGACTACAAACACGGCCGCGCACCGGTGGGAGGATCATCGCCTGCGTGTGGATACGGTATTGAGGCGGATGCGGCCGTTTCGCCAGCGCACGCTCATTGGTTCGCTTCTTGACGCGCCTGCGCCTCTTCTGCCAGTCGCTCTTTCCCCCATCGCACCGTTCTCATCGTAATTCCAATGAGCAGTCCCAGCATGCCGGCGCGAGCTGTTGTTCTTAATGGAAGCCGATCTGGCCTTATCATGAGCAACCCCATCAGCTTAACGTTGTGCCTTACTTACAAATTCCCGCGAAGACTCCAGCTGTCCCTATTCCAGCACCTATCTCTCCTATGCCACCCCACCCGACTTGGTCTAACCCCTCCTCGAATGTCACCCAGGCGAGCGCCGTGAAACCTAGTTTTGCTGCGTCCGTTCCGGCCTTGCTTAAGCCTCCCAAAATCATCTTGTAGTTCTTTGTCTTGTTATAGAAATACCATCCTTGTACGGTAGTGGGTGCTCTATGCGCGTTTTCTGCAAGGAACTGCAACCCCGCTGTTTTGGATCCCCGTACTAGACCGATTGCCGTTCCTATACACATGGCACCCCCTGGAAGAAGGTAAAAGCGTGGTGGTATCTCGACGTGGATTGAATATGGTGCATTAGAATTTTGCGACAACGGACGAGACGTTGATTCTGACATGGCTGGTAGAGGGTAAAAAAAGCCTTTATGATGAACTCTGACCGTATGCTGTCAAGTGATGTCCGCTCACTAACTCTGTGTATAGCGCGCTCCGTTGGCTCACTCGACAATTACGGGCATTAATGTCCCAGATTGAAGAAAGAGAGTAAAAAAATGCTACTCTATGGCCTGCTAAAGTCCTATAGTTATAAAGTTAGTTAGTGGGTAGTTAGGTTGATATGTCGCTGTGTTTGTGTAGTTGTTGCAGTTGCCGAGGGCACAATTTGTTTGTGTTGCTGTCTGTATGCCCTGCTTGCATTTTGTTTTCTGGTGTCGTCGAGAGTTTGTACACTCTCGCGCGCCCACTTCGCCGTATACACTTTCCCCCTCATCGCTTCCATCACGTCCTCAATACCTTCTGTTGTCTTGTCAATGTCTCAAATAATGATGATAAGCCACCTGGTCCGTGCGGACTTGGCCTTTCAATACGGATAGCATGACGTAAGCACTCAACCATCGTTGCTTGTTGCGGCCACAACCGTTCCTTTCATCCTTCTCCTAGACCCTCTCGCCATCTGTCTAAGACGTCCCGCTTAAACACATAACCTAATTAAAGGGTTCCAAATTCGATCTCCACCACCTACAATTATGGAGTTGTCACAGACATCTCAGCAACAGGCGGTCATGCCACCGACCATGCTACCCCCAGGTCATCCCGATATGCAGGCCAACGCTTATTATCCTGAACCTCCCAACGATGTAACCGGTGGTCTTCCTATCACACTAGATTCTCTTCGAGATGGCCCACCTGGTAGTAAGCCATTCTACCCGTACTCGACTCTTATCCGGTACGCTTCTGCGCGTTTGGAGATTTTGCCCTCTTTCTCACGGAGCGACACTTTCACATTTCTTTGCACATAGCTATGCTATTAAGGGCTCTCCAAATCAGAAACTATTGCTGGAAGATATATATTATGCTATCGAAAGCCGGGTATGTGCCCTTAATCTTGTGGTATGAAAGTACACCGATCATGCCCCTTATATTCCAGTTTCCTTATTTCCGTACAGCACCATCGGGATGGAAGGTAAGCCTGAGTCTGAAAACGATGTTCTGGACGATACCTTCGAACATGAGTGTGGTGGCGGACCCTGTCTCAGCTTGTTGGGGTGGGAACACCCATTCCTTATCGTGGTTACGCCTCCCGAATATAGAGTCGACTGACTAGGTCTCGCCCCTTCCAGAACTCGGTTCGCCACAATCTATCCCTAAATCCATGCTTTGAGAAGGTTCCTCGCCCATTGACGGATCGGGGCAAGGGCTCCTATTGGACGGTCAATGACAACGTCGATCCACGCACAGGTGTGCACCGCGTGCGAAAGAAGAAGCCCAAGGCACGCAGAGGACAGAGCAGGCCTGCGGAGGAAGCCGAAGAATATCAGCAGCAACCCGTCCAACAATATGAAAGCCCCGGTCAATATGTTCCTGGGCCTCCAATGGACCCAAATGACCCTGGGCCTAGCAGGCCAGGTCCATATCCTCCGCCATATCCACCGTATGCCTTTCGTCATTCGCACGGCAATGACGGCTAAGGCGCCTGATCTACAGATTTGATCCCGCTGCGTTTGCTATGATGGGGCCTCCCCCAGGGATGCGATTCCCCGTGCCACCCCCACCTCACGTTCCTATGGAAGAATTTGAACTGGATGAACACGGTAACGTCGACTGGCACCTTGCCTGGGTTAAAGAGCTCGCGGCCTTGCAGCAACTGACAAACGATCAAGAGAAGGCTGGTGTTGACCAAGAATGGTGTCGGCAGATGCTATTCCGTGTCCGTACTGCGTTGATGATGGCTCTAACCCCCGAGCACATAGGTGCCGCACCTCCGCCACCGCCTATGGAGCAACCTACCGATGGTAGTGAGATTGCCCGTGATGGACCGCCGCCTGCTTAGATCGGCCGTTAAAAGTATATTTCGGTCGTAATTATCGTAATCGTGTCCTCTCCGCTTGTCTTTGTTACCTTTGATTTTTTCCGCTCCCACGCCATGTCTTGAGCGATGATTCTGTTGTATTTCTGTGAGTCTTATAATGACCAAACTGCGACTAGTCGTGTATCGAGTGAATGGTTGGATGTATGTTTGTGGTGTTGTCGTATGAGTCAGCTTCAGCTTCGGTGCCACCGACCCGATGACTTTTTCGAGTGAACGTAAACAAAACAGTTTTGCTCCTCCATGTCACCCGTCCCTGCAACCGATAATAATTCCACGGCATCTGTCCAAGCGAAGGGTCCCGCTTTGGTTATCGGTTCCCTTTCAACAGCAGAGGATGGAAAATACCAACGCCTGGTCTCAGAGCTAGAGGCTACACGACATGTAGAGCGACAGATGTTAGATCGCCTGTTAGATCAAGGTATTCTTCCAGTTTTCTTTATTTCTTTTCGAGAGAATTCAATTCTTCTACGTACAGCCGTCGTTCTCTCAGCAGGATCTTACGCATCCGTCCACATCACCCTTTCCCCAGCTGATCACCAAATCCTGCAGCCCCGCTTATCAGAACTACTTTCCCACCTTCTCGAAGGGCTCTCTCCACTGGGCACAATCCACGTGCTTCACTTGACCTCCTCGGACTGTACCAGAATATCTTCGAGCCTCACGTTGTCCGGCTTTCATGTCCTTACGGTCAATCCCGTCGAAGGCAGTATAATATCCCAGAAGCCTGCCCTTCCGGCTGGCTCATCTTTACCCCTAAATACTAAAATTGCAACACCCGCTTCGGTGTCTCTTCCACGTCGCAGCCTCGCTGCAAAGAAGGCCATCTGGAATCTTACACCCCCGCGCGGAGATGCGATCGATGCGGAGAGCCTGCTAACAGATGCTGACAGGGCACGCCCTGCCGCATGTGAGCCGGTCAAGGCCGGAGGAACTCGGCGAAGGAAGGCATGCAAGGGGTGCACATGTGGACTTGCCGAGGAAGAAGAAGCAGAGCTGCGGAGTGGGTTAGCCAAGGTCGTGCTGTTGGATGGAAGCGAAGGTGGGGGGGCGAGCGAGGTTGCACTCACTGAAAAGGAGAGATTGTCTCGGGCTGTCAAGGCTGCTCCGAAGGCCACGAGTAGTTGTGGGAACTGCTTCTTGGGAGACGCATTTAGATGTGCAAGTTGTCCATACATGGGTGAGTGATTGCAGTCCCAAACTGACTTTTTCTCTCTCTTTTTCTGATTGAGCTTATTGACATGATCCAGGCCTGCCCGCTTTCAACCCTGGGGAGAAGGTCGAGATCGAGCTGGGAATGGACGATATTTGATGGTCAATGGTTGAGGTAGTAATTTGGGCAGCTCCTTGCGCCTTGTTGTTTGTATGCTTTGGCCACGAGGCTAGACTCGGGGATTTATTATATGAACGTTCGACTGTATGAAATCTGATCAACTGGCGGAGGCGCATCAAATCTTCTATGAACAATTCTATTAAAAAAAACGCCACGTTCACCAAAGCTGTACAATTTGACTTTCCAGGTACGTTGTAGTGCGCTAGGCGCTAGTCCGGGGCGAACTCCGATACCACGCGCCCACCAGCGTGAGAGGAAAGGCCTACACTTTTGTTTCATGCATTCATGCAATTTCATGGCTAGTAATGCACCCATCACCACTTCTTCACACGCTGGGCTCTCCACGACTTGCTCTTCCCAGTGTGAAACCTGTTCGTCTCATGTTGCCGTTTACACGTGCCCGCGCTGTGCAACTCGGACATGTTCCTTGCCCTGTTCCGTCGCGCACAAGACGCGCACGGGCTGCTCTGGTGTACGCGACAAAGCGAAATTTGTACCGATGAACCGATTTAACCATGGAACCATGATGGATGATTATGTCTTCCTTGAAGATGTAGGCAGGAGGGTAAGCCAGTGGGGACAGGATATCGTACGTGGTGGTTACGGCACTTTGCAAGGCCGGCGTGGTAGAGGTGGAAGAGAATTTGGGCAAGGGAAGTCAAGAGAGCGCATATCAGGGAAGAAGCGGGATGTGCTCAAGTTGCAAATGGAATTGAGAGACATTGAGGTAGACCTGCTCCCTATAGGGATGCAGAGGCGGATGCTCAATCAGTCGACCTGGGATCCAAAGTGCGTTGAGATCACTAGTCTACATAACTATGGCTCACACCGTAACTCGTCATTTCTCTCTGCTGTGCTGTAGGAAGAGGACAGCCTTTTTGACGGTCGAGTATAATATACATCCTCCCCGCGCACTAGACGCGAGTCCAAGTGACAAACAAGAACCATACACCCTCCTCACCCACCGCAATAACTTTGATATCTCCCTCCGTGACCTCTTTCAATCTCAAGTATCCCAACGCACAACTGGAAAGAGCCGCACCGATCTGCCCGCATGGGTCAAAACCCTTGCTTTACCCCACCCAGACGTGCCAGAAACTTTCACACCCCCGCAATTCTTCATACGAGCGCCTTTAGATTTGTTATCCGGACACAGTGAAAAGTTCGGGTACATCAAGCTTGATGGAGAGCGCAAGCTTTCTATGCTCCTGAGGGATAAGGAGTTTGTGGAGTTCCCCACCATCGAGGTCTGGGAAGAGGACTCATTCAATGGCTTGTTACTCGATGGGACTGGTACATTTGAATTGCCAGGGAAACAGAAACCAACAAAACGGCGTAGGCTTGATGCCACAAAGGGCTCAGCGGCCATCGCTGGGTTGTTGGGAGATTACGGGAGTGACGATGACGAAGTGGCCGACACGGCGCTGACTAGGTTGGGCGAATATGAAGGGAGCGATGCCGAGATCGGGCACCTAACAATGTCGGGGGAAGGTGATGGGGATAGCCTTGCTGACGATGATGACGATGAAGATGAGGATCCAGAGGCGATGGCAATGTCAATGTCTGATCCTGCAGTACTATTAGCTATGGTGCAAGAGGCCCAAAGACGGGATGAGGAGAACGGGGATTATGAAGAGGTTGACTGGGGAGAGTCGGACAAGGATAATTAGACTGCATGTTGACGAACACCTCTGGGATTATACATCTTGCCTACGAAGATCTAAAAGTCCTTTCATAAGAGCCTGAACCTCGAGGACGGCTTCAATGTGCCGGCTAAGTGGAAACTCCTGTGTACCGCGAACCGGGTTAGCAGTCTTGACTACTACTTGCCAAAGTGTATCCGCATGTGCTGGTATTGGCTCCTGAGTCTTTGGGTCAACCTTAATTGCGTGTAGCTATTCAGCGTCTGTAAGCATGTCATGTGCAAACAACCTACCTGCTCTTCCTGAAAGATTTGAATCACGAGCCTCCCGCGACGAAAGATATAGCCCCGTTTATATATTTGAGATCTTTTGCTTGAGGGTATTCAGCACAGGCAACCTGCAGATCATAGTGCTTACATGTAACCTAGTGCGGAGGCAAAGCTCAAGGCATCCCCTACTACTTGGACAGTTGCCCATGGGCGGACGGTGGCCTCGGGATGAATACGAGCCGACTCTGGTTTCCAGTACGAATACAACAACCTAGATTGACAAATTTTATGGTCCCCTCCTTTGCAAGTCGAGAAGAGGGGAACACCACCATTTAGCATCTGGCTCTAGCAGTTCTTTCTTTGCCCTCAGCAAAGCTGGCTCCTGGTTGGCCTCCCGCTGCTGAGTGGCATCCGGAGGGTCGAAAATGACCTCACGCGAGTGCATCTTATGTGCCGACTCGCTGTGGAGGGCGATTCTGTTCAGAACTGGATTGAGATCCGCCTTGAGAAACTCTCCGAAGAGTGCGATCTCGTATGAATGAGATGTCATCCAAGTTACCTAGTAAACGGTGAGCGCAGGTGAGCACTACAAAGTCCGAGCCACACGAAGATCCCGCGCACGCGCGCTATTTCCGGCCCGAAGCTCCCGGCTCTACGTCTTCACCTTCCCGGTATTACCTACAGGCTATGTGGTCAGAACCTCAGTCAAGATGAAGGAGATCGTGCTGCAAAATGCTCCAAAAGTCATGTATGCATCATCACTGTTATCTACGTTTTAACTCACATCCATTGACGGTGTCCCTAGCAAGAAGCTACAGTTCAGCACTCTGACCGCCCAGGACGTGGTCAGAATCTCCGAGTTTCAGGTCACGCACAGAGATTTGTACACTACAACGGACAGGGCTCCGGTGAAGGACGGGGTGCTCGACCGACGTCTGGTAAGCTTATATATGTCGGTACCTACTCCTCTCATGCGTAATACTCTCTGCCAGGGTACGTCGGAAAAGAATACATTCTGTGAGACCTGTGGGCTCAACGCGGTCGACTGCGTCGGTCATTACGCCTATATCAAGCTTGTCGTCCCAGTCTTTCATATCGGATATTTCAAGCATACAATAGCCATTCTCCAATGCATATGCAAGGTATGCAGTCATATTTTCATAACAATCTCCTTCTTCACTTGCTTTAGACGTGTGCTCGTGTGCTTCTGGAAGAGCCGGAAAGACGAATGTACCTCAAAAGGTTTCGCAGACAGAACCTTGAAAACATTCAGCGCCAGTCACTTTTCAAAGCTGTAAACGCCGCTGCGCGTAAGACTGTGTATTGCCCTTACTGTGCCGCGACAAACGGCGCAGTGAAAAAGGCTGGGGCATTGAAAATCATCCATGACAAATTTCGTGCGAAGAAGACGGCTGTAGAAATGGAAGCTTGGAAGAGAACTTTTGCCTCTGCAGTCGAAGCGCAGAAAGAGCTCAGCATATACATCAACAAGGCGGTCCATGAGGACCTAAACCCATTAAAGGTGTTGGACCTCTTCAAGCGTATCTCCAACGAGGTGAGTCCTTCCACACTTGTAATTTTCCTGCTCACCCGGTTGCTAGGATTGCGAGCTGCTTGGTTTACGTCCTGAGCATGGCCGACCAGAGGAATTTATCTGGCAGTACATCTCTGTTCCCCCGGTGTGCATCCGGCCATCTGTTGCTCAGGACGGTGCATCGAATGAAGACGACCTCACCGTGAAGCTTACGGAGATTGTCTTCACGAACGCTCTCATAAAACAAGGTTTGGCAAAGGGCGCTCCGACCGCACAATTCATGGTAACCCGTTGTCTTTAATCCTCATTTTCTTGCCTCACAATGGTCCTCCAGGAACAATGGGAATTTCTCCAACTGTCAATTGCTATGTACATCAATTCTGAACTCCCTGGTGTCCCCTCGCAAATGGGTCAGAAGCCAATACGAGGATTCTGTCAACGCTTAAAAGGAAAACAAGGGCGCTTCCGAGGTAATCTCTCGGGGAAGCGTGTCGATTTCTCGGCTCGTACTGTCATCTCCCCAGATCCGAACCTCCGCATAGATGAGGTTGCTGTCCCGGAACGAGTTGCGAAAATTCTAACATATCCCGAGCGCGTCACCAGCTTTAACATAGATAAACTCCGAAAGGCCGTACGAAATGGGTGCGACATACACCCTGGAGCTAACTATGTTACCGCGGGAAGTAACGGTTTCAAAAAGTACCTCAAGTTTGGAAATCGAGGGGCTATTGCAGACAGTCTTAAATATGGTGACATCGTTGAGAGACATATTATCGATGGCGATATCGTGCTTTTCAATCGTCAACCCAGTCTTCATAAGGTGTGTTTAGCTCAATTCTTAATGCCCTCGCCGCCCTCTGATGTAGTTAAGCTATCAATCATGTGCCACCGCGTATGTCGAGAACGCTCTTTTCTGCTTTGATTGACTTGACCCACAGGTCAAAGTGCGTCCATGGCGCTCCTTCCGATTGAACGAATGCGTTTGCAACCCATATAACGCAGATTTTGATGGCGATGAAATGAATCTCCGTAAGTCACCGTCTCGTCTCCTATCACTTGATCCACCCAATCTTCCGCTAGATGTCCCCCAGACTGAGGAAGCGCGTACTGAAGCTCTCGAGCTAATGAGCGTGAAGCATAACATGGTCACGCCCCGTAATGGAGAACCGGTCATTGCCGCTATTCAGGACTTTATTACCGCTTCCTACCTTTTATCTAGACGAGACCAATTTTTCGACAGGCGACAGTTCACCCAGATCTGCTCGTATTTCGCCGACGCCAACCTGCAGATTGATATACCCCCACCCACTATCTGGAAACCTGTCCGTCTATGGACCGGTAAGCAGATTTTCAACGTCCTTATTCGCCCGAACAAACAGTCAAACGTGCTCGTGAATACTGAGTCCAAGTGCAACAAGGAGGAAAAGCCCGATAAAAACTGCTATTCCATCCACATGGATCCAGCCCCGGATCTCTCACCTAACGATGGCTGGCTTGTCATTGTCAATAGCGAGATTATGTGCGGCGTCATGGACAAGGCGACGGTCGGTAGTGGTAAGAAGAAATCGGTCTTTGGCATCATCATGCGTGATTATGGGCCGCACGAGGCGGCCTCAGCCATGAATCGATTAGCCAAACTCTGCGCTCGCTGGTTAGGCGCGTCTTTCCATGTCTTGCTGTTACTGGAGATAAGATCTAAGCCGAAATCGCAGCAAATTTTGGTTTCTCACTGGGCATCAACGACGTCATCCCAGGCCCTATCCTATCTAACAAAAAGGACACCCTCGTTGAGGCAGCATATGCGAAATGTCAAGATTTAATTGCTCTTGCAAAAAAGGGTAAATTAGAGAACAAGCCGGGTTGTGACCAGGAACAGACGCTGGAAGCTCTGATCTCCTCTGAGCTCTCAAAGGTCCGCGATGAAGTGGGTGAGATTTGCATGAAAGAGCTCAGCAGGCACAATGCGCCGTTGATAATGGCCACATGTGGATCCAAAGGTATATTATAAAGCGGCTGTCCTCTAAGTATCTCACCAGTCTGTCTCACAGGTTCCGTTATCAATGTCTCTCAGATGGTTGCTTGTGTTGGTCAGCAAATCATCGCTGGACACCGTGTCCCCGATGGATTCCAAGATCGTTCGCTTCCACACTTCCCCAAGAAGTCGCGTGAGCCTCCTTCAAAGGGATTTGTCCGTAACAGCTTCTTCACCGGCTTGACGGCGACCGAGTTCCTATTCCATGCCATTTCTGGGCGTGAGGGCCTAGTCGACACGGCGGTCAAAACGGCTGAGACAGGATACATGCAACGCCGTCTTATGAAAGCACTCGAGGATTTGACGACCCAATACGACTTGTCTGTACGGAACGGCACAGGCGGTGTCGTTCAATTCCGTTATGGAGACGATGGTCTCGACCCTGCCTGCCTCGAAGGTGACGCGCAACCGGTTGAATTCGTGAGGGCATGGAGCCATGCAACTGTACGGCTTCGTTGTATTTCTTGAGAACTTGCCTTACATATCCCATAATACTCTTCAGGCCATTGCCCCAAGGTCGGCGCGCGGGCTGCTACCATACGAAACTTTGGAAATCGTGGATCGCGAACTATCCCTTCCGAAATTCGTTGCTGAGTGCACCCCATCATATATTGCTTCGATTCATACTTTTCTCTATAACCACGTCGCGCATCGACTAGCGCTCGTTCGGAAAAGCCGGGGAATGTTCGAGGCCCTGGAGCGAAGCGACGAGTGGGACGAAGACACCGACTTGTCGATGGGTGCAACAGGTAATTCGTCTTCTTCGTCAAATGTGACACCTTGAGAATTAGCTATCGCTTAGCGTCGGACAAGGCAATCGTCGATAACAAGGCCAAAGTGACAGAGGATCAACTTTTAATCTTCCTCAACATATGCTGGACAAAATACGTCAAAGCGAAGATTGAACCAGGTTAACTTTAACGCTGACAACTCTCTGTTGTGAGGCTGACCCAAGCCATAGGATCAACTGTCGGGGCTGTTGGTGCTCAATCAATCGGAGAGCCAGGGACTCAGATGACCTTGAAGACGTTCCACTTTGCAGGTGTAGCCTCCATGAACGTCACACTCGGCGTGCCACGGATAAAAGAGATTATCAATGCTGCAAAGCTGATCAGCACTCCTATCATTAGCTGCAAGCTCGTCACAAGCGACTCGGAGGCGTCCGCTCGTATTGTCAAAGGTAGATTAGAGAAAACGCATCTTGGTGATGTATGGATTTATCTCGAATGGTGTTCGGAGCGATGACGCTGTTATTAGGTTGCTTCTGTACTTGAGGAGGCCTGGGCTCCCGATTACACTTACGTCGGAATTATTGTGGATGTTCAGAGCATACAGAAGCTTCAAGTGTGTCCCATGAAAAATGTTTTTTTCAACGATATACGTGTTCACTCTTTCTCCTGACTTAGCTTGAACTCACGCTGGACGACATCAAATGGGCAATCGTGCGGGCTAAGAAACTGAAAATCAAACCAGAAGTAGCATGTCATTATCTTTCGGGAACCACAAAATTGACCTTTTATTTCTAGTCTATAATCATCATCCCCAAAAAGTACCGTTTGCGGATATACATTGACGGTGCGGACAAGTACTATCGTCTCCGAGACCTCAAGCGTGCATTGCCCGAGGTGGTCGTGAAGGTTGGTGAGATGTAACTTCGCTGGATTGTAAGATGATGAATTTTGTAGGGTGCGCCATCAATATCTCGCGCCGTGATCAATGTTAAGGACAAAGCCGATGACCGAGGCGAAAAAGGAGCGAAAGAGCTCCTTGTCGAGGGTTATGGACTACAGAAGGTGATGACAACGGAAGGTACGTTCGCCTGGACAAGAATACTACTTAGTCGTCGACCTGCGCAAATACTAGGCATCGTGGGCGAATATACGTCTTCGAATCACATCATGGAAGTGGCTCAGGTTTTGGGTATCGAAGCGGCTAGAAGAACTATCATTAATGAGATCCAACATACCATGTCCGCGCACGGAATGAGCATAGACCCTCGCCACGTTATGCTTCTCGGCGATGTCATGACATATAAGGCTCGTTTGTTCCACAAAATAGACGGCGCATTCTAATTGTCTCAGCAGGGCGAAGTGCTTGGCATCACACGGTTTGGTGTAGCCAAAATGAAGGACAGCGTACTCATGTTGGCGTCCTTTGAAAAGACCACTGATCATCTATTCGACGCCTCGGCTTATGGTAAAACTGATAGTATTGCCGGTGTATCTGAAAGTATTATTATGGGCAACCCAGCCGCCAACTGCGGTACCTCAATGTAAGTGGACGTCCTGAGACATACTGCTATGATCTCACGTTTCATAGGCCAGCACTGTACTCCCCTGTACCAGCAATTAGCAAACCTCGTCGGTTACTGTTCGAAGGAGCATTATAGACGAGCAGAATGACAATTTGATGGAGGGGTGGATGACTTTACAGCTTTTATGTACGCGCAATTTCGAGAGTCACAGTTTTAAATCATTATGAAATCGATCAGGTTAACGAAAACAGTGTATCTGGTAGACTTGAGGAAAGTGGAATGGCATACATCAGCAGTAAGCTGAGTCCACTGGTTGTCATTCATCTTTTGGATGTGGCGAGCGGGATCTGCTATCCCTGATGTCGTCCCGGCTATGGCTTCGACGGCCCCTGCTGTACGATCTGGTCCGACTACGACCTCTGGAATACGACGAGTACGATGGGGAACGGGTACGAGAGCGGGAACGTGTGCGAGAACGAGAGCGAGAACGAGAACGACTGAAAGATCGAGACCGAGAGCGCGAACGAGACCGGGACCGAGAGGGTGTCCTCGACCTGGAGCGGCTCGAGCGTACAGAAGAGGAATACGATCTTGAGCGACCCCTGCGACCATACCCACCGGGCCCATAGCTGGGAGACCTCCTCCGCAAGCCCATAGGAGGAGCACCGCGGCGGACTGGAGACCGAGAGCGTGATCGTGATCGTGGGCGATACAAGTCCCGTGGTGGGGGCCTGCGTGGCGGCATTGGGCGACGGTAAGAATCGCCGTAACTACGGTTGAAATCTCTCTCCCGGCGCTGAAATCGCGGAGAGCGCGAACGCGAGCGTGAAGGCGAACGGGGGCGTTCACGCCCATTTCGTTGAGGGCGGAATGGGGGGGAGCGGGAGCGCGTGCGAGCGCGAGCGCGGAGAGGGATATCGGATAACTCGACTTTGAGAGCGGCGCCGTCGAGTTGCCCGCCATTCATATGTGAGACGGCGGTGTGGGCTGAAGTCGTGTCGGCATATTCCAGAGAGGCTTTTCCTTTGTTTTGACCAGCTAGGCAGAGCAAAGGCGTTTAGAAAAAGATGAATACACACTTTGAAAAGGTGGAAAGAAGGTGAGGAGGTCGAGTAACAACGCACATTTTGCATAGGTTGGAAGGTCAATTTTTACGACCTCGCCATAAAAGCCAAAGATGGCCTGGAGGTGGGCCTCGACGACGTTACGCGTAAGATTGGTGATTACGATGACCTTGGCGTCTGGCTTTGCATCTGACTGTTTGTCCATGTCCACATCGACGCCTCGCGATTGAGGGGAGCCCGAACGCCCCCTTGTCGACATAAGTTCGATGGCGGTTCAGGCTTGGGTGGGGTACGTGACACACCGTGACATACCACAGCCGTGACTTTACTGCTGATAAATCGGCGGTACTGCGGAGGTATCAACGCACGAGCTTCAAGTTACACTGCGCTGGTGCATGCCTCGACATTGGTAATTCGGGATAGACATGCATCTTACAACACGATATTCACTCGACGCACGACACAAGCGTCAGTTGCTTTACATGACCCCTCCATGGACATACCTTTTTTTTCGCCTACAGCTTGCCAAGCCGCAATATTTCCGAGGGCAGCTGTGGTGGCAATGATGACAGCTCAGAGGCTGCACTATCAGTAATCAGCGATGCATCGTAGGACGCGTGCTATCACGCTTCAAGCCTAAGGCATCAGAAACCATGCAATGGGATACGAATGATGCGGGCCTTTATTGACATTGACATGAACATCCGGCGACCTCTTAGGGGTTGTTGATTGATTGGTAGAATATTATATGCTGATTCAACCACGTGCTCGCTCGTGCCCCCCTTTACTTCTTTCTTTCTTTCCTTTTCTTTTCCTCCATTTGCCCCTTTCTATGTGCAGTGTCTCCGAGCATAGCATGAAAACCTATACAAAACAGGGGCCGTCGTAGTAACTTTACATTAATCTCATCGCATCTCACCCTGCACGAGAAGGCCGCTCTCGGCCATCAGCGGAGTCATCTTGTTCCGTTCCAACTCCCAAGTATACCAACTAGGTTAAGTTGTTACAGGAATGAGCATAACCTTGTCCCCTCTCATTCTCCACACCCCTTCCCTGGCTTCTTTTTTTCATTCTTAATGTCGCAGTGCAACTCTCCACTTTGGTCTCGACAATCTCTCTATTCTTTCTCGGATAGTGAAGATGACGACAATAGCCTTGCGTCTTGGGAACTCGTTGGATCACCATCCAATGATGTTCAGACGACCGTACACATCCCATCATACTCTCCAGCTTCCATCCTACCTCCAAGCGTTCTCACAGATATACTCAAGCATCTCTCTTCTCCCCGAGACATAATACACAGCACCATTCTTGTTTCACGTTCATGGTCTGAGCGCTCCGTAGAGCTAGTGTGGTACAAGCCCACCGTACCGGATATTCACACTCTTATCAAGATAACAGAAATCCTTTCCCGCAAAGAACCAACATTCACCTATGCCCAATTCATCCGTCGTCTCAATCTCACATCTGTTGGGTCCGAGATGTCCGACAGTATTTTTAGTCGCCTCGCTCCCTGCATCCGCCTCGAACGCTTGACCCTCGTAGGCTGCTCCAACTTGTCCGACGATGTCATCGCTCGTACAGTGGCTAGCTTTCCCGAGCTTGTTGTCATCGATTTTTCAGGCGTTAAAGGCGTCACAGACAAAACTGTCTCCGCCATTGCAGACAACTGTCGCAAGTTGCAGGGTATCAATCTACTCGGCTGCAGATGGGTGTCATCAACTAGCATTTGCACCCTTGCGGACAAATGTCGTCTTCTGTGTCGCGTCAAATTAAGCGGCCTTGGAGACTTGGCGGACGAACCCGTCTCAGCTCTTGCTATCAAAGACAACTTGTTAATCGAGATAGACCTCAATGAATGCAAGAAGATCTCAGATCGTGCTGTCCGTGATATTTGGACCCATTCCCACAACATGCGCGAGATGCGCCTGTCCCATTGTGTAGAGTTGACAGACCTAGCCTTCCCTGCACCTCTAAACAATCCTGATCTGCCACCAGGATCAGATGAATCAAGCGGACACCCTATCTCTGATCTCCCACCCCTTCGTCTTTTTCGTCCTTTTGAACACCTTCGAATGCTTGACCTTACAAATTGCTCCAGGATCACAGACGATGCTGTTATAGGGATTGTATCTGCAGCACCCAGACTTCGCAACTTGGTGTTATCAAAGTGCAGCCAATTGACAGACCGTGCCATAGAGAGCATATGCTTACTTGGCAAACATCTCCACCACCTTCATCTCGGGCACGCATATTCTATCACCGACCGATCGGTCAAGACGCTAGCCCAGTCATGTACGCGTTTGCGCTACATAGACCTTACGAGTAAGCTGATTTTCATACTATTGTTCGAAACTAACTTTCACTATTGCACAGGTTGTAATCGACTCACAGACATATCCGTGTTTGAACTTGCTAGCCTACCGAAGCTCAGACGGATAGGTCTGGTACGTGTGAGCAACCTAACCGATGAGGCGATATATTCGCTTTGCGACCGACATCGAACTCTTGAACGGGTGCATTTGTCATACTGCAATCAGATCACGCTTAAGGCGATAGATCGTCTTTTGCAAAAGTCGCAGAAGCTAAATCATCTAAGTCTAACGGGCATTCTTGCTTTTCGGCATCCGGAGCTGAAGCAATTTTGTCGTACACCCCCCGCTGTTCGTGTCACGATTACGTCTTCATACCTGTACTGATGTCTTCTAGGAATTCAATTCAACACAGCGCTCTCAATTCTGTGTTTTTGCAGGGGATGGTGTAAAGAACCTTCGCCGGTTCCTCGAGGAATTATTCCTCCGTATTACTGAGGAATTGAATCTTCAAATTGAAGGTGTGGGTGATCCGATTTTTTACGTGCAAGATGAGGAAAGTACGGACGCCGGTGATGTCCCGCCCCAAGTGACCTTCCCTCCACCGGATTTGTAGGAACAGCGCCCATTATCATCTTTGTTGGCCACGCCACGGCCTGTGCCCCCATTTTAATTGACTTGAACGCAAGCCGGCGTTCTCGATTTCGCGTACGTCCAAACAAGCTATGCCAGTACCTCATGGGCTTAGCCCCTGGTACCAATGGGGAATCGGATCCTTAACGTCAAGCCTTCTCTTCTCTTTTGTCTTCCATTGATATTTGCCCCACGTATCACTCTATGTACGAGCGATCTGCCATGCCATCTTTGTGTCCAATATATGACTTTTCATCCAATCCCATCTAATACTAGTGTACGGGGCATAGAAGCGTTTCGTAGAATAGCTGATATTACTTGAGAACGTGCTGAAGTGCGCGTGGGGGCGCTAGTCCGTCTTTCTGCCTCGTCAAGCCGTCTTTACTTGTATCCTACCTAAGGAGAACTTCATCCGTCCTTATATGCGATACAGCAAATGGCAAGACTCGTTGCTCGCAAACGTGCGTGCCCTGCCGTAATATACGATGTTTTCGTTTACTATGTATGCCTGATCAAAGCACGTCGGACCAAAAGCATCTTGGACCTGTGTTGAGCGTCTCTTTCTCTCGGCTCGGCAACGCGATGTCCATCGCGATTCTTGAAGTTTGCTCGGATGACAAAAGAGTTGCGAAGACAACAGATAAATGTTTGGATAAAATGCATCAACTTTATGCAACAACAAGCCGGGTGTAAAATAAATGCGGCCCCAGATCCCAATTTTGAATGCTCGGTGAGGGGCAGTCCTCAATATGAATTTCCAAGCAGCCACTTGGGCACGCCAAAAATATTGAGGTTGCCAGTAGTGGGCTCATATGAAAAGATGTAACCGTCCTCTCAGGATATCACGAAACGGATCATGATGAAAAGAAGCAGTTGGAGTCGCAAAGCAGCGAACGCTGTCGTGCGCCCATCGTTGTGTGGGCTATCCTCTCTCAAACATGGAATCACAATCACAACCGAAGGGATGCGCCGATGACAGCAAGGCTCACGCTGTACCTGCCTGAAGCGAGTGCCCTACAGCCGAGCCTGTTTGATGTGTAAAGATTGACACTAACCCTAATCTGCACATCCACAATGGGGTATGTATGTCCTGCTACTCACCTTAACTGCGATGGTGGTGATGGGGGAGGATGGGCCTCACTGAGGATGCCGTTTTCGGACCAAACTTGTGAACGCACAACACAAACTTCTGATCCACAGAGAATCCCATTGCAAGTCAATTGCAGAGAGAAATTCCTAGTCTAAACCGATTTCCCGTGAGTTACGTGGTCGAAGAGCGGCCATACGCGCTCTCTTCCGTATAGATCTGTCCTCCTCCTCCATCTCGGGGGTTCGCTGACGCTTTTCACGCGGCTCCCGGGCAGATGTCATATCATGCGCACGCCTGGCATGTCGAGTCAAGAGATCTTGACGGGCAAATCTAGCTGCTGGCGACGGACAAAGTTGACAGACAAAGGGCTTCAAGCCCGAGTGGCCAGCTTCGTGACGTTTGCACTCGTTTCGACGCAAAAACGTCATATGGCTGCAAAGGAAGCCATCAGCACTTCTCCTTCAGTACAGATAGAAAGAGAAAGCAACCAGTGGCGGCAGGCAAACGGGCGCTCGTTGACATGTGAGCAGATGTGGACGATGATGTGATCCCTTCTCTTGTTGACTTGTGCACAGCCAGAGATGTAGCATCGGTAGTTCTCTATTGCTTGGCCATCCCTGTTTAGCCTCCCCGCATACTTCAAAAGCCAGTGATGGTCGAGACTCCGGCCAGGGTATCGTCGCCGGTACCTATTAGCCCTACGTTGAAGGTCATATTCGCTGATACCTTCGTGTACGTTGAAAAGTGGTGTGTCCGGAGAGACTAGAAGACTCTTTTCACCATTTTCTGAAGACAACATGTTTTGAGGAGACACCAATTCAGAACCAACAGCGAGCATATTGGCTGAGGTAAACTCTCTTAATGCTTCCACCGGAGTAGAGAACTCATTCCCTGGGCATCGATGAGAGGTGGACCCGGAGCAAATTAGGTCCAAAGAAGGCTCAGTTGCATGGGGTGAGGCGAGGCTGCTTCTGGAGGATAATGTTTGACCAGGGGACAGACGGCTTGTGGCTGGAATGTGACTAGAACACAGATGCTCAACGACCTGGAGGACGACCGACCCTCTGAAGCCATCCATGCCTGCCAATGGGGATCGTATACGCGGGGCTGTGAGAATGGCAGGATTGATAGCGGAAGGTGTTTCAGGAGCCGTTGAGACCACACTGGGCAAATGAAGGCTGGTGATGGTGTCTTGAGGCCCGGATACAGCACCAAGTGCAGGCTCGATGTCATGAGGAAGGGTGGACGAATCACACAGAGGATCCTCAGGAAGAGGCGAGGACGAGAGATGAATGATCCAGTCCCTGATAGAGAATGCTGAAGAGGACGTGCTGAGATCTAGACGACATTCGTTTCCAGGGTCCGGAGAGAACCTCGGGCGTAAAGCTTCCGCTGGATCGGGTGGTCGAGCAGATGCGTCATTCGAGATGGAAAGCCGAGGCGAGTCCAAGAGCGGATCTCCGACTAGGCCGTTATCTACGGGAAGCAGAGAACTATCCGAACAATGAAAAGAGTCGGGATCGTCGAACATAAAGCCGAGGCCGACTTGTTTGTGTTGACGGGAGCTAGATTTCGCCGAGCGAGGCGTAACGCAGGCATTGGATTGAAGGTCATCGTTTCCAAGGAACGGCGAGACCAAGAGCGGGGTAAAAACCAATGTTTGAAGCGCAATACCTGTGGGTGGGTTCATAGCGATGTTGTACTAATAGCGTGTTGATCAACCAGTGTGCGTGACATGATTCGCTCTCGCTCTCGACTTGTCTCATCCACGTCATTTTTATTCTTCACTTCTACGGGCGTACTAGTCTCCTCTTATTTCCTGTGGCCCTCCAAGTACCGCGGTTCTCCTACATACAGCCATAAACCACTCTCCCCAGATTACTTCATTCCTGTCACCGTTTCCGAGAATGCCAAAGCTGGGCCAGACTTGGCCGTTCTGACCTTATCCATACCTTCAGATTCTCGCACAGTGGATGAGATTGATCCGATTTGGTCAATATTTATCAAAGACGATGATATTCAGGTCGAACGACCCTACACACCGCTCTGTGGTATCGACGAGAACGGTGATATTAAACTTTGGATTAAAAGTTATCCACGAGGCGAAGTTGGCAGGTGGTTGCATTCCAAACAGATCGGAGATACCATCGAAATCCGTGGTCCTTCGAAAACTCTCCCATTCCCATTCCGGCAAGGAAGGTGGGATGAGGTGGTGATGGTTTGTTCTCGACCAACCGTTTTTTTTTTTGGCTTGGCTTGGCTCATTCCTCCTTCTCCAAGATATCTGGGGGAACAGGCTTCTCTCCGTTTCATCAACTCTTGTTTCGCCAACTGCTCCGAGCCAACAACAACGTCACGACCACCAGAAAGACTCGCTTCACACTTCTTCACGCCTCCCCGACTCCGGCGGAGCTCCCCCCTTTGCCCTTTCTACAACCTCTCATTGATGTTGCTGTTACACACCCTGAACACTTTCGGGTGCGGTTATTCGTGGACAGTACTTCCAGTACTCCAGCCCCCGAAGGCATTGTTAGACATCTCACAGTGGGGAGAATAGACAAATCATCCATTGCACACGCCCTTGGAATCTCTGACGGGGTTTGGACATGGACATCTTGGATTACAAGCCTCTGGGTGAAAGGACAGCCAAAGGTTGAGGACGAGGACATCAGAAATAAGAACGTGCTTGTCTTGGTCTGTGGACCCGAGCGGTACGTGCCTGGTTTATCTCTCCATTTCCCATAACCGTTGATCAGATAGCGATAATCAGGATGGTGGCGGCAATTGCAGGGCCGTATGGCAAAAATTACTCGCAAGGGAAGGTCGACGGTGTATTGGCGGAGCTAGGATTCAAAGCTGGGCAGGTCTGGAAGCTATGAACTGCTCTTGTTGGCTTGGCCATGCTGCTGAGATACAAGGCGTTTTGTTCATCGCATACGCGGTCACTCTAATCAGCGAGTCGGAAAGTGTCATGCTCTACGATCCCGCCCTGCGATTGGCAGGGTGAGACACGTTCACTTGTTGCAGGTTATCTTTGGGGTTGGAAAGCGAGGCAACGTGTGAAAACCTCATAACCATAGACGGACAAGTGATGATATCCCCCAGGGCGCATATTCCATAGAAGTGCAAGTCGGGGCTTTCGTTATTCCCCGCATCGCAAACGTGTCACTTTCATCTCATCTCAACCACGTTCGCAGTCAGTTTATCGCTTACTGAAAACGGGTTACGGGCATCATGCATCATGTACATAACTCATAACTCGAGCTCCTCATTTCCAGATTCAGAGTAATCTGAACGTACACACACACAGCGTGTCAGAAGTCCGACTTCCATTCGGAACCGGCCCGATTTCTTCTACCAGGCGTTTGTCTGGTGTCTGCCTCATCAGTTGTGTGTGGACGGGTGGACCGCGCGAGAACACTGGCATTGCTTGTAGTTTCTAGAAACAGCAACAAATGGGGCATTCATCAATGCTCACACAATTACATCTGAAAGTGACCTAAACCAGTTCGTGGTTCAATAGGAGAGAGACGGAGAGGGAGAGAAGATGCCAGCTGACTGATACGCGTGTCGTGTGATGAGAAAATCGACTATGCCGGGCCGCAGTGGGGCTGGTTCGTGGCTTTCGCAAGGTTGCCATTGCCTGCCCGCTGCCTTGCGTTAGACCTTTTCCTCCCAAACCTTCACATCCCATAGCTCTCATGTCTGTGATCTCTCAGTGTCCTTCATTTTCTTTGCAGCGTACGTGCCTGATGCCGCTAATGCGGTCGCGAGTTTTGTGTATTCCTGCGGCCGCTCCGCGGTCCGCCGCTGCCGGGACAACTCCGCGTGTGAGCGCTCGGGGTGTGAGGCTATGGCGCTGGGCTGTAGTACCTATAAGCTTGCTTGGCATGGTACGTCTATAAATAATTTACTGCTCGGATGATGTTCTGTCGGAACTTGTTCGACCCATGCTGTGTGTCGGCTCCTTGAGCCTGTTTCTCAACCGTCAAAGTCTTCTCCATCTGAGCCTGAACCGAAAACGTCGCTTGACTCAACTGACACGATGCCTAGGCCACGCACGCCATTTCCAATCCGCTCCACCTTGATATGAATGACACGCAGGTAGCTGAGGCCGGGAGCATGGCCGAGAAACCACGCCGTTACGTGTCATACACCGAGTTGCAGCGCCACACGACCCGGTCGTCACTCTGGGTCCTAATCAATGGAATCGTGTACGATTTGACTGGATTCCTATCTTCGCACCCCGGAGGGACCGGCCCCCTCCTTAATTATGCCGGGAAGGACGCGACGTGGGTTCATCTCGTCCCTGCACGCACTTGTGAGCGTACTGATGAAAGATCGACTGGCCATACAGCCAAGCATTTTTGCCGATACATTCTCCCGGCATACTTGACACGCTTCCACGCTCAGCGCGCATGGGACTGATCGATCCAGCTACGGTTCCCCTCGCTATGAACGAACCAACGGCTGAGGAAAAACGCATTGAGAAAGCGAGGGCGGCACTCCCGCATCCACGTGCTGTATTGAACTTGTCGGAAATTGAAGTAAGGACTTCTCCCTCTAAAGGCCCTCGAAGCTGATTTAGTAAATACAGGAGCTAGCAAAGAGCGTGCTTAGCGAAAGGGCTTGGGCTTACTATCGTGGAGGTGGGGACGACGAGAAGAGTTGAGTCTGACTTGGTATTCCTAAACTCCCACCTTAATCGGCCGGCAGCTTTCGCGGAGAATCGTAAATCGTTTTCTCGCTTCTGGTTTCGTCCACTCGTGTAAGTGACCGTCGTCTTGTACCAGTCTCACATAATAAGTCGGGCATTTGTCGTCAGGATGAACAGAGTTTCCAAAGTTTCAACGTCGAGCATGATATTGGGTATGCCTTCTTCGTTACCCATCTTCATCTCACCTGCGGCATTGGCACGCCTCGGCCACCGTAATGGAGAATTGAACCTAGTACGCGCGGCAGGCAAGACAGGGATTCTTCAGGGCGTACGTGGCGAAGTCAGGTAAAGGGAAACGAACTTATAATGCTGGAACGTAGATCTCAATTAACGCGAGTTGCTCCGTCGCTGAAATAATGTCGGTCAAGCAGCCCAAGCAACACTTGATCTTCCAATTATATATAAACAAAGACCGTGCTGCATCGGAAAAACTCATACAGGGATTGGAGAGTGATGGATTTAGCGCCATCATGCTGACAGTGGACGCTGCAATGCCGGGAAAGCGTGAACTAGATCGGCGCACCAAAGGTGACTGGGAGGGACCTGCGGCGAAAGGACAGGCGGGAACGGGGGAAGGCAAGGGGATAGCGCAAGTGAGTGGTTTTCATCCTGAGGGTCGCGACAGCGTATTTAGCAAATGGAACGCATAGTCCATGGGCGGATACCAAGACCCGGACGTGTGCTGTAAGTGGTATAGATGATTTTCTGAGGGACTGACAATCTGAAGGGGCCGTTTCATAGGGGATGATATTCCCTGGATACGAAGCCTGACAAGACTTCCACTCATCATCAAGGGTATTCAATGTGTGGAAGTAAGTGACCATCATTGGCGACGGAGGATAATTGCGAAATCATCGTTTCAGGATGCCGAGCGCGCCTTGGAAGTATATAAGTTGGACGGCATTGTGCTGTCCAATCACGGCGGGCGAGAGTTGGATTAGTAAGTATCATCTCGAATAAATTGACAGGACATGGCCCATAGGCGTGCATATAGCGCTCCAGCACCGATGACCGTGTTGTACGAGATGCGGCAGGTACGACCGGACTTGTTATTTAGGCACCATGTGTTTATCGACGGAGGGGTGACCCGAGGGACGGACGTACTGAAAGCGCTTTGCCTGGGAGCACGGGCAGTCGGACTTGGGCGTGCATTTTTATATGCGAATGGTGTATGGGGCGAGGAAGGTTGTACACGGGTGGTTGAAAGTAAGCATCATGACATACTGGATAAAACGCACGGCTAACAGAGGAAGGATAGTTATGCGAGAGGAGATTGTGCTAGGGATGCAGCTATTGGGTATCACGAGTTTGGAACAACTGACTCCTGAGAGAGTGAAGTATATAGACGGAGCGAAGTTGGCACTGCGTTCGAGGTTGTAGTACGGTTGTAGATGTATGCTGCACACCTTTCCTAAAATGTAGTTGGGGGACCCCAGGAGCCCCAAGAAAAGTGGATCCCCGGAAACTGATTATCTCGCCTGATATAACCATGTGTAAAGCAGTTACGGGGCTCGCCGAACCCCACCAGCAGTTCGGGATTCCCGTTTCGCCAGCTCCTTGGCTTTGATGGTGTGTATGTACAGTGTCACTTCTCTTCAATAGACATACATATCAATGTAGGCTTGACCTACAGAATGAGTCGCTGCTTGGACTCAATGGAGATATATTATTAGGTCAGCTACCGGAGAGTCAAGAATTTTGTCATTGCCTTGCTTTATTCCCGGGTGTCGCTGATTCAAAGTCCGCCAACATGTAAACCTTTACAATGACATGCCCTTCGACGTCGCGACGTCGTCACCCGTACAGTTCTAGAGTACTATACCACAAACCCCCCGGCCACTGAAGACGTATGGTATGGGCCGTGGACTACAATCCTCACAACCCTCTTCCCCTGCACCCAAGGCTACATAGTCACTCCGCAACGTCGCCTTCCTGATGATCCTGAAAGTCACTTTCCCGACTTCATCATCGAGGTTGTGAAGATGACTATGGCTCCACTCACCTTTCGGTCTGTCCTTATCGTTAAAATCAAAAGCTCCCAGCACTGGGAGTCTGGAGTTCCAGCTCTTCAACGCCAGCTCGATCGACAAACAGACACTGCTTTCGCCGGCACTGCGTACTCAAAGGTCTACTGGATTGGATCCATTGGACCACATTGGAGGTACGGCGAGAAGGAGGATAATGAACGAAATGTGCAGCCACTCATTGATTGGCATGACACCACTCATGACCAAGCCTCTTTTGACGACCTCCAAACCCTGACACAACTTGTTGCTGCTCTTTAGTCATTTCTTTTCGTTCTGTCGTGCCATGGTACAGGAGAGTCATGTGTTGGCGTGGTGTGGCTTCCAGTGAGGGAATTATATGGGGCTGTGAGAATTGGGTTGCTTCACGGAAGAAGAGCGAAGATGAGGCAAACCGATAGTGTTTTCACGGGTTCAGTGCATGTAGTAACGTAAATGTATCCGGTGGTAGAGTTATGCAACAAAAAAGGGTCAAATTGTATGCTGCACGATGTAATGGGGAACCCCAGGAACCCCAAGAAAAGTGGTGTAACCCCATAAGTGGTAATTATATATATTGATAATGATGGCTTGGCTTTGCTTGCCTCGCACTTTAGAGCCTTTGAAACCTTTCATTCACTGACATCCTGAACCCCAATTATGAACTCTCTCACTTACATTTCCCGCCAGTTCGACGTTCTCGCTTCATCACGCACCCCACCCAATACCCCAACAACCGACTTTTCAACCCCATCGTCTCCGCCTTTATTACGGCTCCCTCCCTCATTAGACGACTCGATCCCCACGGTTCAGCCCACCACTTGGTCTCTCAGATCTCTCGTTGCCCCACCTCCACTGTCCCGTCGCTCCTTCTCTTCTTTCCCTCGCATACCTACCTTTCCCCGCCGTCCCTCCATTCGCGCTGCCAGTTGTGCAAAGCCCCAGTCCACAAGCCAAAGCATCCTTCGTCGCATTTTCTTCATACGCATCCTTGAACTTATTTGGGATACCCTCTGTGTAGCCGCCGCCTCCCTCCGCGTGGACGACGTATGGTATTTACGCAGTTTCCGCCCGCGCGGACTTCAGCGGAAGCCCATTACCGTGGACAAGGAGGGCTCATTCGAAGGACGAGAAGGTATGGCCATCACTCCCCCTCCCCAAGTCAGTTTCGAGCAAGTGGTATCCCCTTCCGATTCGGTTCCGATTTCAGCCGCCTTGGCCCATTCTTCATCTTTAACTTCGGCTGTCAACCCATTCCCCGGCTCTCGTATTTCCACAGGCCCACCTACGCCAGATGTAGCTTCCTCCAGCCGTTCTTCCCTGATCTATCCCCCGCCACAAGCCTTTGCTACGTTAATGCCGACGCCGCCCCCGTCTCGCGCCTCGACGCCCACATATTCTCCAAGTGCCGGCTTACCAATTACACCTCGAAGGACACCATTCCACTCTCCAAAGACACTCGTTCTCGACCTTGACGAGACCCTCATCCATTCAACTTCCCGACCTTTCCGAGCTCCCGGCTTCCGCGGCTTGTTTGGTGCACGCACGGCAGCGTCGCACACAGTAGAAGTGGTCATGGGCGGCCGCAGTACGCTCTACCACGTTTACAAGCGCCCTTTTGTAGACTTCTTTCTGCGTAAGGTGCGTGTAGTCATCTTGGGCTACGCTTACCTATTTGGACGGAGCTGACAGTCGTGCGTCGGCCCAGGTATCTGCCTGGTATACACTCGTAATTTTCACCGCATCCATGCAAGAGTACGCAGATCCAGTGATTGATTGGCTCGATGCAGGACAAGGTATTCTCGGGCGCCGATTATTTCGTGAGGTAGGGGTTCCACATTGCAACCTTAATAAGCCCTGCCTGACCCTTTAAATGCAGTCTTGCACCCAGCTGAAAAACGGGTCATACACCAAGAATCTTGCCCTTGTTGAGCAGGACCTTGCGCGAGTTTGCCTCGTTGACAACTCGCCTGTCTGCTATAGCGAGAACGAGAGTGCGTATTGCTGTGCTCGCTTATTGGCGTTTTCGCTTATTATAAATGTATGTCACGTTAGTGAATGCAATCCCGATCGAAGGCTGGACGCATGATCCCTCCGACGAAGCATTGCTCGACCTCCTGCCCGTGCTGGACTCGTTGCGGTTTATAAGCGACGTGCGACGCGTTCTCGGTATCCGCGGTTACTCATGATCACGGCCTGGACTACCTCTCCCCACTGGCATTGTTGGGATAGTTCCTTCAACTACACCTCACCTTTGCAGTCTTTTCTTGCTTGCTCGCATTGTATTGACCGGCTCCCGGTCCACGCATTCATTGTCAAAGCTTTCATAACCTTATAGCTCATCTGCGTTTGCGCCTAGACGCCATCATGCGCGGCGCCTGCTTTATCGCTCATAAATGTACCTGTATACCACACGGTCTCGGAGTTCTCACTGAAGTCAATAATTATTTCTATACATACCTGTTGGCGTCATGCCGTGTGAGATGAGGGAGTATTAAAGGTAGTGAAGAGAAGGTAGGTGAGCTATTTATTGCTCTCAATCAATGGAATGGACATTCGCGGAGCTATGGATGACACAAGGGAAGATATGGGACAGACAGCAGGATAGAGATAATATGACAATGATGATCTGGTTACAGGATTTATGGACGGGAGAAATAAAAGCCAATGGTGGGAGAATCCATCATAACAAACGATATCCATCACGACATTGCAAGTGCGGCTTGCAATTCCTTGAGTTCCGCATCCTCGGATTCTGTCGCTGCCACTTGATGTCGTGTATCGACACGGCTCGTACCCGCTGGAGTGTGCACCGGCACATGATCCGCACCCATGAGTCGTTCGTTGAGGTCCTCCTGCTCGAGCTCCGCCAGCTGAGCCTTGAGGTCGTCCTGCAAAAGGTGAGTTGCATATTAGCCTCACCATGTTGTGAAAACAAGACATTCTTGCTTAGGTTTACGCACCTCGTCAATTTCTAAGCCAGCATTCATAGGGTTGGATATCACTTCTGAGATCTCGTTTGCAAGATCACGCTGCTCGTTGATAGAGGCCATCGTTGCATCAACTTTGTCCATTGTCCTATAACCGAAAAAAAAAAGACGAAAGAAGATGTAAGCAATGGAAAAGAGAAAAAAAGAAAACAGAATGAAATGGAATAGAATTTAAGGGATTTCCGAGGAGATGGATAAGAGAGGAAGGGGGGGAAAGAAGGACGCACATTCCGTAATTAATATCCTTGAGCGCGTTTGCGCCCTTGCGCATCACTTCAAGCGTATTGGCATTAATATTCGCAGACTCGAGGGTGTTGACTTGTACTTCAAGCTGCAATCGTGTCCCAGCAAGTTTATCAAGATCCGACTCGTGCATCTTCTTCCGTCTCAGCGCTGCAGTGGCCGCTTTATATGAAAAAAAAAAAAGGAAACGAATAGAAATAGAGGAAACAAATAATAGAAATTAGCGGCCGACGCGTGGACAGATAACGCTACTCATCGAGAGAGGCGTACCAATCTTGTTGGAGACTGCATTGGCCTTTGCAGTCGCCACGTCCTGTGCTATCTGACGCTGGAGGTGCTCCTCCTTCTTCTCTATCATCATAAGCTGTTCGCGCAATGAGACAATTGCATCGCGTGCCGACTGCTTAGGGTCGCGCCTGCCGGTGAAATAGCTCATAAATGATGCCATCATCTGGGTAGGTGTAAAGGTATATGTGATGGAACGAGATCTGAGTTTGCCAGAGTCGGGCAAGTAAGGCGTAATTGGGACACCCGCAGCCCGAGCCGCCCGTGAATGACTTAAGTGAGATTATCCGATATGGTAACTACTTTTCACGGTCATGCGGCTCATGCCCTTGAATCCCTTGAAATTTAAAAATTACACAAATGCTATTACAACAAACAAAAATGAGAAAAAGTCCCCAAGGTTGTGCATGCTACGAACGGTTCGAAGGCGCAACTCCTGAACAGCTGCCACCTTCCTGCAATTGCTTCATCATCCGCTTCAAATCCTCAATATCTGCCTGTAGTCCGTTTGCACTCCCTCCCTGACTTCCACGCCCGCAAGCTGCGCCATCATTGACGGTGGGTGACCCGTCGTCCTGTGCTAACCACTGATCGAGCTGTGCAGAGATGGACCGCGTCTTCAGACGAAAGTGGGTACGGATGATATCTCCGAACGGCTCCGGCGGGTTCTTCAGGTTACCACACATCTTTAGGGTTTACGGTTACAGTCTCTCCAATGCTTAGATCGAAGACGAGAGGATAACATACCGCAGTTTTGACTGTCATCCGACGAATATTTGCAGAATCTGATGGAGTGTGGTGAGTTGGACAAGAAAGATATAGATATGTAGCGGGCGTACACGCTATGGACTGAGGCGTGCCCGAGCTGCTGGCCCAGCCTGGTTCATTCAAATATGGCTCTTCACAAAGAATCATGGATTGAATTGAGATGAGAACCTAGATGAAAGCAATCATACCAAGGTGTAGTAACACTGGACACCTCGTCAGATTGACTTGCCTGAAGTAATGTTGATTTGCCGGCCACCCATCCCGGCCCCGCCCATGTTCCTAAGAGCGATAAACATACTTTGCCGTCCTTCACACGAAGTTCTCAACCCTTTCTGTAAATAACACAGCGAAAAGATAGGCATACCGCATACAGGTTAGGGTTGAATCGAAATTTGCCCCCATTAGTCTATGGAATACATGTGAGGTCTGTTGACACCACCAAAGGATAGAACACCTACTGTCATATATTTTACACTGGGTGGCAATTGGTTGTAATTGTGACCAAGGAATATATCAAATAAGAAGCTACATTTCCTGTAAGAAGACTACCATGGTGAAGTCAGGAAAGCCAGACCATCCGTTCTGATACCTATGGGAGAGAAAGTTAGACATTTGCACAACTGATACGGATTGGATTTCTGAAAACTAACGGCGTTCCTTCAGGCCCAATTATAAGAGCCTTGATGATATCTACCCGGCTCTCATCGACGCGTAGAAAGATGGACGAAGCCCATGCGACGGGTAAATTTGTCGTGAGTACCGCAAGCTGAATATCCAGTGTCAGCAAGGTTGCAACCGATGCCAGGTGCAGGGTTAGAACACCTCTTTTGCGATCGCCAAAGATCGTTTTGGGATGTCAGAAGATGCAAGCATTCGGGCCTCGGTGTTGTAGTGGAACTTATAGTGCGGAGGTTCATCTTGGGCGGCAGGCTTATCCGCCGGGGGTGAAACAGTCAAATCGCAGTATTCAAAACGGATGCGGGTGGCCCAAGCGATATACGTTTGGCGGATAGTCTCTTCAGACATTTCGGCCCCAACGTAAACCTCATTGGAGATCGAATCGGAAGCGAAAATCTTGGGAAGAGACTCCTGAAGACGTTCCACAAATTTGTCCCCCTTTGTCTCCCGCAGTGAGCGATCGATAGCGTCCGCAGTTGTTAAAATACGATGGCAAAACCCAAGCAATTTCTGGTTCTCCTCTGACAATGGTGCCAAAGGAACTTCCTTTGTCTTCCCCTTAGTATCGTTGTTGATGCGCTTCTGTTCCTCAGTCATCTCAACAGCCACAGCTTCAAAAGGCCTGATACCCTCAAGGCCTTTGGTGGCTGCTTTCGCTTGGATGACTATCGACTCTAAGAGCTCACGGGGCCCAGAGCTCCCTTCGTAGATGATCGTGCGCTCGCGCAATGGAAGTGCTCCGTTGGTGGTTCTCCTGGGAGTATGTGTCCGCACAGACGAAACAACCATGATCGGCATCGCCATCATACTAGCAAGTGCCTCGTGATTGGAAATTGTCTAGCACAGTTGAGTTGGGTGCAGCAATAACTGTAAAGTAGCTTACCTCGAGCCATTCAAACAGTTCAAAGTAGACAGAGGAGCGGTCGGACATATCCGTGAGTGAATCGTTTCTTAGAAGAGAGGAACAAATGTTGTTGAATCGCCGGCGAAGATGTGCGAGAGCGGTTGGATGAACGAGATAGTCGCTCGTGAGGGCGCCTCCATCGCGCCTCAGTGACGGGAGGTACATACGGAGTTGTGCCATCATATTGCCTAATTTTTCGTCCTTGGCCTGCTGGACGACCTGGGCCTCAGCTTGTCCAGTAGTCTGACTGAAATCAGGAGGTACTCGGTAGAATATGAACTAACCACTCACGTCTTCTTTCTGATCACCTGCATAACCGATACCTACCTTTGATTTCTTCCCTTGTACAGAAGGCGAGAGATAATTGTCGTCATCATCATCCGGATCAAGGATCATGGAAGCGCTGATAACGGGGTCTGTCTTTCTACGTTTGCTTGTTCGGACCTTGTTATCAGAACCGAGTGGGTTTTGAAGTTGGTCGTGATATAGCTGCTCAAGCATCGCGAGACCAACTCCAAGAATTATGCCCTGCAGATTGGAGCAATGGAAGAGAACATGGTCATTCGGGGCTTTTGTTGAACTCGGACTCTTCGGACTGTTAATTGATTCGCCGCATGCAAAACAGAACTCTTTGTGACATCTTCTGCACTTCCTGCGGACCGATCCCCGCAAGTGATTGATATATGCCTCGAAAGTAGTCTCACGGGAGTATGAGATACTTGACAATGAAGATGGAAGACCACTTACGAATATAGAGAAGAAATGACTTTTAGTCCTGGGAATGGAATAGCCGCAACCGGTGGGACATGGGCAGCTCCCCTCGACGAGTTGAGAATATAAACTAAACAAGAAGCCCTGCTCACCACCTTCAGGGCAGCCTTTCATCCACTGATTCTGGGTCATCAGCTTGACGCGTTCGCCGGTTCCAGATAGATACGCCATCTCGGGCTCCTCTTCGACTTCGATGACTTCCTCTCTCCTATCCTTAGAAAAGAAAACGCCTGTGGATGGACTTTAGTTAGGGGCAGCCCCTTATCGAACATACAAACCTGCGTAGGGATCGATATCGACTTGGGCATTGGGAACATCATCGTGGGCTTCGTAATCCGAGCAGTAATCCATAAATTCATCATCTAATCAGGTGGGAAACATTAAGAACGCAAATAGAAGTAACAGCGTATATTGACCTTCAATGTCGTCTTCTCCACTTCCTGCTGATTCCTCTGAGACGTCGTCTTCCTCTGGAGTCTATAATGCTGTAAGAACTAGATGATAACGTAGATGGAAGAGGGTATACCGCAAGCCTCATAGGGGGGAAATAGCGCTCGCGTTGTCCGCTGGGGCGCGCTGATGGCGCCGATGTCGAACCACCTTCAGCTGGTATGTCATCAAACGCGCCGTCAAATATGCGTGCTGCAGCCTCCATAACATCGTTATATCGCCTGAGGGCAGCTTGCGCCTGGGCAGCTGTAGCACCCTGAGACAAGACGAAGTGAGTAGTAGGAGCCATCAAATATGATTTTATGAAGTACCATATCCACGAGCTGCTTTATTTCGCTTTCCATAACGATTGCAGTTTCCGAGATGCGAGATCTCGTCTATGTAGTAGTTGAGGAGTTCTGGGACTCGAGGCAGAATTTCCTTTCCACTTGAGCGCAAACCCTAACTGTACGTGTGACAAGAAACAAGAGTATGAGAACGACTTATGTAACTGACTTTTTAGCTATAACCGGCCAACATTCGGCATCTCAGCACATATGTCAAGTCGTTTGCTGTAAGGACAGAAAACTACAGGGAAATAACAAGCAAGCACACAAGCCGTGCTTGAAAGGTTGCATGTTACAAGATCAATCATCTCCCACTCATCATTCGCAACCGGTCAGGGTGCATTCCACCTGGCCCTGGAGGGGCGGGAGGACCGCCCGTCGGTGGTGGGCCACCTGAGGGAGGTCCCGGATTACCAGGTGGTGGGGGCCCCCCAAGGTGAGGGGGAGGCGGTCCACCTTGGCCAACAAAGTTGGGCGGAGGAAAGGGAGGACCACCAGGCACGGCGCCATTAGGTGGGAAAGGAGGACCGCCGGTAGCATTAGGTGGGAAAGGTGGGGCACCGGGGGGGAATGGGGGCACTAAACACGGGCTCGTATTGATACCGAACATCTACCGCAGAAAAGGGACAGGGACGTACTGGCTTGAAATCCAGGTGGAGGAGGACCCATTCCGGCAGGTGGGAAGGGAGGGCCACCCGGAGGTCCCATTACACCAGGTGGGAGGCCACCAGGGCCGGGAGGAGGGAAAGGTGGACGTCCTTGTGAAGGAGGTGAGCATGAAGGTCAGGGAGAGTAGCAAAGGACATTAACTCACCAAAGTTCGGAGGCCCACCATAACCAGGAGGCTGCACAAACCCGGGTCCACTGGGTGCAAGGTGTTGCGGACCAAAGCCAAAGCCACCTGGAGGAGGACCTCCACCTGATTCATACGCGGACGTGATTTGATCAATAATACTCTGCGCTTTGTCGTGTCCAAGCGCTAGACGGGAGTGAGGACAGCTTAGATAGGATGGCCTCAGGATCAAGTAAAGATAAGACTTACAGGCATAGTAATCCCTCACGTTCGCTAGGTGATTCCGTCCGCTATTGTGTGCCTTGCGAACTGCAAACAGGAATCAGCTTTGGGGTGGTCAAAGGTAGAGATATTCACCAGAAGCCGAGTCATGGGTCAAATAAACATCGCAGTAGTCGCAGTAGTGTTTCTAAGAAAGTTATAAATATAGGAAATGTGAGGCTTGAGGCTAGATCAGAACATACGAACCGGCATAGTCGGAGAACAAGCACAAAGACAAAGCAAAAAACTTACTGCGACTCGGCTGCGCCATGTCCTACCCTTTTAAGCACGTGAGCCTGACCTCGACTCGACCTTGACCAGCTTGACCTTGAATATGGACACCTCAACGGGTATTCAAGAACCTTTCGACCTCATTCGCCTCTCTCTGAGCGAACGCGTCTTTGTCAAACTAAGGGGTGATCGCGAGCTCACCGGCATTCTGCACGTATGTCTGTCTCTAAATAATGCGTTCCTATTTACCCCTGCGCTCATCGGCACAGATACTGAATCGTATCTCGTCTTCGTTCTCAGGCTTACGATGGTCATATGAATCTTATCCTTAGCGACGTTGAGGAGACCATAATGCTCGTAGATGGGCCGGATGGTGTTCCCTCTGGGCAAGGCGTTGTGAATGTGAGGCCGACGTCGTCCCGGTTTTTTTTTTTGCAATCTCCGTTCTGACAGAGCATCCAGGTGGCAAAAAGAAAGATGGAGATGCTCTTTGTAAGAGGAGATGGCGTTATACTTGTACGTTCACCACTCTTTGTAGTCACGTACTTCATCTTAACCCTCCGTTGTTGCGATCTTAGGTATCACCTCCTTCGCGGACGTGATTTTATCAGGCAGCCCCTTGGTTCTTGGTGTTTTTAAGTTCTGTGCACCCTACTGGCGCTGAGATGTGGCGTGCATATCTTAGCCGGGTCATCGTATGAGTCCTCGTTTCTACATCATACTGAAAGAAGCTCGTGGCAACTGGGAATCACAGGCCGTATCGATGTCCGTGGAGGTACAGCGAGGGAGATCAACTACATTACACACATGTGCGCCAGGTGACGACTTAGACAACAAAGACCGTGTATCCTCTCATACACCGACAGTTAGGTTCATTATTTAATACCCTCGTGTGCTATCG